>CAMOHE010050274.1:0-76571 GCA_946598075.1 Artocarpus hirsutus
ATATATATATATATTAAAATACAAAGGGTAAAAAAAAGGAAGGTGTCACGGAAGCAGTAGCAGTCGCTATAGGTAAAGATATGCTCTACATGCTACATGAGAACTCCAAGTAGGAGGCTCCCAAGAGCCTAGCAAGTTGTTGGCAAAAGGCGAAAGCTATAGTTGTGACGCAGCTGAGGCTTTCATTTGAGGCACACAAGTTTCCTCCCCAAAAAAACGTTTCTGCATTTTGAAATAGGCAAGGATTAAAAAGAACAGGTAACAGATGAAAATCTTGTACTAAAAGGATAGAACAATGTCAAGAAAGAGAAAACGGGCAAGAGTGTTATGTTTAATAGAAAGAAAAGTACGGACATTAGGCATCCCCGACGTTGCTTTTTCTTCTCTTTCTGCTTTTGTGGCGGCTTGATGACGACCTTGATTGCTGCATCAAAAACTGCTTTCACCTTCTGCAAGTTGCATTCAAGAAAAGGGTGGCGATTCAGGGTGACAATAACTCAAGACAAGCATTTTCCAGATACAAGAAGAACATCCAAAAAGTGGCAGACATGTAGATCGTCGATAGCTCGGAAACCATCACCACAAATAGTATAAACAAGTTCTTTGAATCTAAAAAATGCTACGGGATTGACAGTTTCGGGAAACAAGCACAGCGTCGTCCCATAGATTCAATATGGTTGTACTTTGAAACCGGGAAATAATCCACAAGCAAGTTGGAGACGTAAAACTCCTATGGATGTATACCTGCTGAGTTTTCGAGCTGCATTCTATGTAATATGCGGCGCCTATCTGTTTCCGGAGTTCCTCACCCTAAGTAATTAGTAAAACAATACGATCAATGAATTAACCAATACAATCATATCGGAAACGACAACTTTTGAATCAAAACCATACCTGTGCAGTAGTCACGGGCACCAATCCTGGATGATCAGCCAAATAATGCTTATCCTCGCGAAGGTCTACAGCATCACACAAAAAAAGGGATCAATTGCAACATTGCTGTAAACTACCAGGTGGAAGAAATAATAAATGTTGTTTTTGACTTGCCAGTTGATGCAGAACAAAATGAAGAATTTTGCATAAGGTGTTATGCATTATGAAAGAAACTACCAGGGCTTCGATTTTTTCGGAGATCAATCACCGTTAAAACACGAAAAGTTCGATATTTCACTGTACATTAAATAAGAACTATAATGCAAACTCACTCAAAACAAAATGTCGAGTGACGAGCAAATAACTACATCTTAAGTGCAATCCAAAATGAGAAGGAAGAAAAAATAGCATGCACTGAAAGCATAAATTATTGGTCCATTCAGCTTTGACTGTAATTTTTAGCTTTTCTGTCACAAGTGTTTAAACCTTAACCTTTAAAATGATAAGCAAAGGAGAACATGGTTATTGGGTGAGAAGAGAGAAACTCCTTCAGCGCATAAAGCGCCTCTTTCGCCTGACCTTTCTTTGGGATTCCCTTACATGGTCGGAATTGGAACTAAACTTATCGATGCTTATATTACGGAAAAGGGTGAATTCGTGAATGTGCAAAAGCTCTCAAATTTGGTGTTAGCATTAGGTTCAAAATTTCAACAGATACTAAATGCGCCAGAACTAGTATATTCCGCCTACGATGCCAAACTACTAGCGTCAGCAAGTTTCTCACTTCAACTAGTCTCAGTTTCAACGTTCAAGATGGAATCTTGAACTCCAAGCTCATCGTAACTTTAGCATGCGAGCAACATTTATGGCGAAAATATCAGACACCTAGTCTAATTGGACTGGAAATAAACAGTTAAAACAGAAAAGGTAATTCTGTATTACTATGATTTGGAACCTAGTATTAAGGCTTTCTTGGCTCACTCACCGAGTTTCGTACCCACGAGTACTACAGGAACTCCAGGCGCAAAATGCTGAAGCTCAGGAATCCACTGAAAAACAGAATTAGAGAAAAACTTTTATAAAGTCTTAAAAGACAAGGCCAGGATAACAACACAACAGATATATTTAAAAAGCATGAATTTTTATTTTTTATTTCTGACCTTTTTCATGACATTCTCATAACTTGCACGACTAACTAATGAGAAAGCCAAGACAAATACATCAGCCCCTCTGTAGCTTAATGGCCTTAATCGATTGTAATCCTCTTGGCCTGTCAAAGAAATTTAAAGAAAATAACAAACTTGCCCAATTTGGAAACATTTTTTTTAGTGATAACACCAGACTGAAAATAAAAAATATGAGATTGAAAAAAAAAAATTAAGTTAAAGGATTCTTTACCAGCCGTATCCCATAAACCCAAGTTCACAGTTGTGCCTTCAACCACTACATTGGCACTGAAGTTATCAAACACTGTGGGTATATAGTCCTGAGAAGAAGAAGAAGAAGATATATAAAAGTCAACGTATGGGATTAAGTAAGTCAACGGTATGAACAATAATTAGCAAATTTAGCAAGAACTGAGCACCAAAAAAATGATTCGTTTCCGCTGAAACCCATGTGAGTTTAGAACACAAAAAATTCACATGAAAGGGAAAGAGAGGAGTAATAATAAAATCTTGACAGAAGAGGAAAAAGCTGGCAAAACCCAGAAACGAACTGGTAATAAAGAATTGAAAAGACAGAAAAAGAAACAGAAAAAAAAAAAAGAATCCCAAAACCGGATCTTTCACAAGGAAAGTAGAGAGAGAGACCGTAGGGAATTTGTTGCTTGTGTAGCAAATAAGCATGCAGGTTTTCCCAACGGCCCCATCACCTACTGTCACACATTTGATGAACCTTGAAGCACTAGAAGCCATGGAACCCAAAACCAAGACAAGATACTCTCTCTCTCTCCCTCTCTCTCTGGACTTCACAGAGAGAACAACATAAAGAATACAAAAAAGAAAAAAAAAAAAACAAAAACAAAAAACAAAAGGAGGAGGGGTTCTTGGGATTTACACAAAGTTTATGGCTTTTGATTCAGAGTGAGAGACAGACAGAAAGAGACTTGTT
Source organism: Artocarpus hirsutus (assembly GCA_946598075.1). NCBI lineage: Eukaryota > Viridiplantae > Streptophyta > Magnoliopsida > Rosales > Moraceae > Artocarpus > Artocarpus hirsutus. The sequence continues at coordinate 2,986 of CAMOHE010050274.1, forward strand.
GGGTCACATGATTCTCACTCATTTACTCCCCAATATATTTTCTACACTCTTTTCTTTTCTTCTCTCTCTCTCTCTCTTAAACGGCCTGTTGTTGTTGCTGTTGTTGTTGTTTTATTTCCTTTTCCCTTTTTTGTTGAGGAAAGTTTCCTATTTTTTGTGTTTTGGGTTTTGCAGGAGAAGATAATGATAATAATAAAATAGGATGTCCTGTGACTTCAATTAAATTCCATCCATTTCTCTGCTTTACTTTGACAGATCCGAAATAGGTGTAGCTTGTAATTTTCTTCTTCTTTCTCTCTCTCTTTTTAATATCAATTACCTTGTTTGAAGCGTAGAACAACCATAATAACATATGCATTCGTATGAATGAATAATTTAAATCAATAATTTTAATTATATAGAGTATAAAATTTTTGCATAGTAAAAAATTATGTATAATTTTTAAACTTAAACTAATGGTTTAAATGGTTGTTTGTTTTGATTATTATTTGGATTTAAAGGGCTCAAATTTAAATTCGAGTATCAAGAATCCTTTTTGATACATGTTTATTTTTCTAAAATTTAAATCTTTTGAGCATTAAGAATCCAAGTTTTCAGAGTTCTCATCCTTAAACTTTTGATACTCGAATATCTTTGTTATAGTAAAAAACTAAAATTCTACATTCTATATTTGAGAAAAAAATTATAATTTCTTCATTTGATTTCCAATTGAGATGATTCTTTTTTCATTGTGTTCCTAGTGAATAGAAGAATAAATTAAGATCTATATTACATATTTTTTAAGATCATTAACATTAAGATTTTATTAGATTTGTTAATAAATCAAAAACTATTTTTACTATTTCTTCAAACACAAATTTCAATTATATTCCATACTCAGATTAAAACTCAAATGCACATCTAAATACCAATTCAGATAACAATTTAAATCACTAATTCAAATCACAGTAACTCAAATTAAATCACTAATTCAAATCTATTTACCAAATAAACCCTAAACTATTCTCCCAAATACCTAAAATTTCAACCGTATATGATCACTAAATAATCACATTTTACATATCAAATAAGATTTCTTTTGACTGCAAAACATCTTAAGGAGATTGGAGATGAGAGAATTTAAACATTATACCTTACAGTAGAGTTAGATATAGAATTATTGTTAGTTTATACATGTTGCCACAAAATATGGATTTTTTTTGAGGTACTATTCGTGGCATTGACATGGTCCTCTTGAAAGGGATTTAGCTTATATGTTTCTTTTTTCGTGTCTTCTCAACAAAATTATGTTACGTTCATTAAAATATTTTATTGACATGATTAGTGATATAATATTTTAATTAATATGACATTTTAATTGATATGAAATGATATTATTGGAGAGATATGAATAAAAGGATACAAAAGTCGGATCCCCTAAAAGACCATACATTCACTCTAAATATAAAAATAAGAAGCTTGATCTAAGATTTATTTACCGTAGAAATTACACAAAAATATGCAACACCAAAAAATTAAATTTCTCTAAACACTGTTGCACGTTACTAATAACCCATTTAAAAAACTAAATTAAAAATGTAAGAATAGTTTAAAAAAACTAAATTTTGTGGTATTACACATTTTTAAATAACAATTATGTTACATCAAAATAACATCATTGTCATGTTACATATTTTTATTCTCCATTGTCATTCCTGGAGAATAACAATTATTTTCCGGGAGTGATTGCTGTAAAAGCCTGTATATGCACACGCACACGCATTCACAGTCCAACCCAATAAATATTTATATAATACACATATACATAGTCCTAGAATTCATGAGTGGGGTTTGTAGTAACCTTTGCAGCAAGGACTTTGTCTTTCTACATCTGCCCATCGGCATCCGTGACACTTGCTTGGCCCATCACTTTCTTCCACACGCCGCGCCTCTCCCCCCCCCCCCCCCCCCTTCCTTCTCTCTTTCCATCTCTTTTTATTTATTTTTTATTTTTTTATTTTTTAGTTTTTTTCCTTTCTTGATTTCTTAAAGATGATTGAGTGGCTCAACAAATCATATCAAAAATCACATTTGAATTAAAAAAATTACAGATTTAACCTATCTAAAAATTCACAACTACAGAAAATAAATTTCTTGTTTAGATTTTTGCTTTATAGAAGGAGCTATGATTAAGGTCATACACCATCTTAATAGTGGCCATGTTATTGTTACAATTACTGCTCTCAAAAGTGGAATACCAATCAAAAGCTGAAAAATTTTGTGATCATAACTCTGATAAGTCCAATTAAAAAAGATAATTTACAGCATCTAACTGCTCCATAACTCTTAACTCTATTTAAAGAAAAAGATAAAAATTTAGAGCATCTAAAAAAAGTGGGGGCCAAAAGTGGTATATATTGAAATATCACCTACTGCATTAATCGGCAGCATAAAAATGGTGCAATGCAAAAGCATAGGACCACATGCATTATTTTTCTTCTTCTTTCACAATTTCAGGTTGGGGGTGGTCAATTGTTGATAATCCTCAAGGCCCATTTTCCTTGCAATTTATAGCTCTTGTCTCCTTTCTCTTTCTAAGAAAAATTTGGGAGGGATGTTTGAATCCAACCTTGGTTTTGTAAGCTGCTCTTTGGGGATCATCCATCAATGAGTATTATGTCATAACCCTTGCTCTTTACACTAGGAAACCAATAAAAGAGATTTTAAATTCTTTTCCTTTTTTGAATAATTTAACAAGAATTAAAATAAGATGCTGTTCCCCTTTTCCCCCAATTTCTTGGTGCTTTTGGAAGAGAGTTGGATGGAAATAATGAAAAAAAAAATATTAAAAAAATTAATAAAGAAACCCTTTGGTAAGCTAATGAACAATTGTTCTAATTTATATTAGAATGTGGAGGAAGAAGACAAGAAAAGCAAAATATAGGTATAGGTCGGCTATAATAACGCAGGCTTTAAAAGCGTTTGGTTGAAAGCATAAGTAAACCTTAAGCAAAAGCTCTGAAAAGGGCTCTCCACAAAGGGGATAAACAATAAAAATAATAATAAAAAAATAAACTGAAGAACGGAAAGAAAAAGGAGGATTTGCTTAGGCAAAAGAAAGGGACCAGATTCAATGATTTGGTTCCTCAAATAAGCCCACTTATGGAACTTCTTTTTTACTCAGAAAAATTTCCCAACTATTTTTTTGAAAAAACAAAAACAAGAGAAAAACTAATTGGGTATTTGCTTAAAGTTATGTTCATTGATGCATGTCATGATATTATGTAAAATTTGTCACTGCAATTATTTTTTTGGTGGATGGTGCTAATAACAAAAGTTATGATACTCTCCATCATTATGTGAAAATAGCTTTTGCAATTTTTTACTTGCATGTCAAGTTTTATTTTTCAAAGAGACTGGGGAGTGGTTAGTGAGCTTTAACGACAGTTTATGTTAGCTTCTGCAAATTTACTATTTTGAATCTGATTGAAGAACAAGAGCCCACTAAAGAGAAAATCTCCCATTTTTGAAGCCAACTAAACAAATTTTTTTGGGCTTTACCATGTCATATGCAGTGCCACATAATATGTTCTACTTGAATCTCTAATAATTGACAAATGTATCATTTATGCCCATTTTATGTGATTTCATGTTATAAAAAATATGTGTGTGGTTCACAGTCGCACCCAAAAAGCAAATTAAGATTCAAAAAGAAAATCTGTGGGGACTTGGGAGGTATTTTCAACCATGAAAAGTCGAACCCAAGCCCTTTCTCGGCCAACTTCCTGAGCCCATGCTCCGCCAACCTCTCGCTTGCTCGGCCAAATTCAAGGTCATCCGGAGTTTGTGCTTAGAATCAAAAGAAGGAACTTGGGATGTTGAAAATTGTGGAGACCATCTTTTAGGAAAGTAATTTTGCCAAGTTAAAATGAGTTAAATAATATGAATAAAAAAGGGTTTTGATGTAATAAAGAGAAATAAAACTCTCTAATAAATGGGAAAATTAAATCTCTCATTTCCGATGTGTTATAAATTCTTTCAATTTGGAAGGAATACTGTCTTTTCAATATATAACCCACTTTGTTCATTTTCTAAGCTTATTTGTGTTACTTAACGTTGGTTTAATTTTCTTAGTTAAACTATTTGTTTAATTCGAATTATTTGTCTAAGGATGTTGAGTAGGTGTTGGACAAAATTTTGCTTAAAAAAAAACCATTTTAATATTTTAAAGAAAAGAAGAAGTGAAGATTTGAGGATTGAGTGTCTTCATCTGTATTCATCTTAATCCACATACTTGTTGGTTATAGTTTTGGGTCAATTTTAGTTAGGATTCTTGGTGGGAATTCTGTCAAAGACACTTTTTCCTTTTTCTTTTTTCTTTTTTCTTTTTTCTTTTTTAAATGGGGATAAATACATCAGGGGCTAACCCACTAGCACATGGGAAAGCGATTAGTCTTCTTTTGTATATAGGTGTTGTCGTTGTTGCTGCACATTTCATTAAAATCTTAATCAGCAGTCTATTCTCACGTTTCAGGAATTAATATGCCCTGCTACAATGAACATGTCAAACTCAAATGCATCATCCTTACATGCGAATTACGCTTAGTTCAAATGTTAGATTTTGCAGGACCAATCCCCCTGTTTAATAAACTTTTTATTTTAGCTCCTCTCTCTTGCCCTTTTTCATCTTCCCTAAAACGACATTTCCCTTTGCATCGTTTCATGGAAGCCACCCACAGACAAGGGCGAGTGATCACCTAACTTGAACTTTTTTCTTTTGATTTTGTATAAAGAATAGTATAAAATTTATATTTTGCCCCTTCTTGAACTTTTGCGTCTTTTTATTTAGCCTCTCTTATTCTGGTAGATTACCAATGGTTATCTATAAGTTTTTTTCTTTTTTTTTTTCTTTTTAATACATATCTCGTCTTCTCTGACGTCATCATGAAAGCTAGGAGCACTAGGTTTCCCCCTTCATATCTTTTTATTTGCCCTATTTTATTTTAGTGGATGGGAAATACTAAGGTCATTTTCTTTATCACTTTTTATGTTATTTTTTTGCCATATGTTATCTCACTTTGTCAAAAAATAAAACCTAATTACAAGCCATCTTTTTAAATAGTTATTACAAATCTGCCATTTCTATTTTTTTTCCTTCCTTTTTTTCCCCCTTCTAATCCATGTGATTTAAAAAAAGAATCCATACTGTAAAAAAAAAATCCAAAGTTATATTTATGTTTGGAAAGACTGTATATACCCCTTAAAACTGAGATCATTTATATGTTTATATATATAATCGTTACATACATACTTATATAAATATATATATAAGCAGTAACATACGCTTAAAACTTAAAAGCGTAGATACTACTGTTTAAATTTTTTTTTCTAAAAAAGCGTACTGTTAAAAATTATAAATTCAACCTACTATTCTCCCATAAGATTAAAGAGTGGCAAAATTATAAAGAAATTTAAAATAATGGTTAATTGTGTCTGTACATAATTTGAGGTTGACATAATTTCATTTTTAAAGTCTTTTGGTCTCAGTCCAATCTTTCAGAGAGTTTTTTTTTTCCCCGCAATTCGTGGGCCCGTCAATCAATGTTCTACATAAAAATAATGTAATAATTTCCCCTTTTTTCATTATAAAGAAGAAAGACAAACTATCATAACTGTTCCGGAACCTCGTACTGTGTGGACAGAGCCCTCCCTGAGAGCTTTACTGGTGTCATAAGAGATTAAAAGTAAAACTCTATTGGCGAGATTTTAAAACTTCATGAGAGTTTTTGTTCACAAATCATGAATATTAGCTTTGGGTTCTCTCAATTGGTTGAAAAGAGAATTACCTTGAAGAAGTGCTGTATGTGTGAGCCCACACTCACTCCGATCGTGGATAGAGAATAGCAAAGAAGACCAGTTGGTTGAGGCTATTCTGGAACGTTACTTCTCTTCACGAATTACGGGAGTTCTTCGGCATTCAAAAGTTAATAAAATCCGATTAATTTATGCATATAGTATGTCAAACTTGTGTTTTAAAAAATACTCTGATATAAAATTTTTAAAATTCCACTGCGTACTATTTTTCTAACATTTTCATGACCATCGAATCAAAATAAATAATTATAAAGAAATTTTATATACTAATATGGTTTGTAAAAATACAAAAATAATAATATAATAGAAAATATTTTCATAAGCAATACAAATAAGCTCTTAAACATAAGAAAAAAAAAAATTGCTCACTACTCAAAGTGAATGCATAAAGAGCATACCAAAAAATAGTTGTGTAGATATAAAATGAAAGCATGTGTCAAAATCTCTACAAATTTCTTCCATGGCAATATATGCAAGTATACATTTATATAATTACAACATTCAAGACCTTTTATTTGTAACACATATTCAAGCATAAAATTGTAGGATCCGCTTAAGCATTTTTATCTTCAAATAATAGTATATAAAGTTGTGTTGGATAATAAACACAATAATCATATGAAGTACATCTTATCTGTTCATCCAGTACATCTTATCTGTTCATCCTTAAGATATAGTTAGGATATCAAGAAGAACACTGAATACACATTGAAGACAAGGTACTAACATCCGAGATGATCTTCAAATTTTGTAGAATTTCAAATGCTCCTACAATAAAAATAGCTAGAGACTCGTGCTGATAACGTGTTATAAAACAAATATAAAGAACTAAATTACAAAGCATAAAATAGAGAGATATAAGAGAAATGAAGAGAAACAATTTTATTGTTCATCATCTTATATTATGGACAAACACAAGCTCTCAAAGACCATATTTATAGGCCAAGAATCATAATGTGGGAGAGGTTAAAAGCCATGAGTTACAACAATATACTAATGGAGTATTAATTGAGGGTTATATGAAGGTCATGGAATACCAAATATCAATGATAATCAAAGAGGAGATAATGCATTTCATGAGTGTTTGGAACATAAACATCCACACTATTAAACTAATTTAGTCATAACACAGAGACTATTTATTGAGTTAACTCAAAAAATTGTTTGTTAAAAAAAGACAAAAAACTTTTCTTATTCTCTTCCTCGCATTTTCCTTATTCTACAAAGAAAGGGCAACAAATTCCTTATTTTACCAAGAAAAATTAAAAAGAGAAAGTAATAATAATGAGGGAGAATGAGCCAAATAGCATATTTAGAGTAAGAATTAGTAAATTATATTATATCTTTTTAAGATATATAATAAAGAGCATATCATGAGAAATCGAGAATAAAAACCTTAAAATACCCTTACCTATTTCTATTCTTTATCCATCTTTCTCTTCCTTTGTTGGCATTTTCGATGATTGGGAAATATTGTATTTACGTGAAAATATCGTATTGCCTAATAAATATAAAAATTTACTGGCGATATCACTGGCAACATCGTCGACGGTGAGGAAATACAATATATTTGTGGAAATGTAGTATTTTCTAGTAAATATAAATGTACTAACGACATTATCAAATATCACCAGCACTAGTGACTTCAGCGTCGATTGAGAAATACTATATTTCTTGGTAAATACAAAAATTTATCGACAATATTGCCTGACATCATTGGGATTGGGACATCGCTGGTGATCGAGTACAAATATTTACCGACGATGTCATTGGACATCATCGGCGTTGGTGGCGTTGTTGAAGGTTGAAAAATACAATATTTCCCTGAAAATACAATTTATCAATGGAAATACAATATTTCCTTGTAAATATAAAAATCTACCGGTTACATTGTCGGCGGCTGAAAAATATTGTATTTTTTGGTTAATATAATATTTACTGGTAAATTTATATATTTATTGGTGATGTTGTGGGCATCACCAACACGGACGACATCACTGCAGGATTGCAAAATATTGGATTTTTCAGTCGATACCATTTATACTGTTAAGTACACATATTTATTAGCGATATTGCGGGCATCATCGGCATCTATGACATTGCCGTGATGGATTAGTACCATATTTCACTGTAATGTTTCATTTTTTACACAAAAAAAACTATTACACTATAAAAACCATATTACACACGTAAAGGAAAAAAAAAAAAAAAAACTGATCTTTGTCTTCGGCCATCGAATCCGCCCATTGTTTGTCACCACTGTTTGTTTAACAACAACATCGCCATTGATCTACTCGTCAGATCCTGATCTATAAAACCTTGGCAACATCGAGCTTATTTACCGCTACAAACTTCTCTATTCGTCGTTGTTTCTCCGTGAATGCTTGTCACTGTTGAAGATGAGATCACCAGTTGTCATTGTGGAAGACAAGAACGCCAAAGCTCGTTGCCATCAAAGACGAGATAGCTCAGCCGTTGCAGTAGAAAATTGAATCGAGATGCCATTGTCATGGAAGACATGATCGTCGCGGTTCGTCACGAACCCATTCCTACTACGACAGTATGATTTCGTAGCAACAGTGGCGAGATTGTCACATCCAGGAGCAATTCTGATGCCTGCGCACCGATGAGGACGATCAAAGAACCATAAGAGAGGGACACGAGACTTGGGAAAGAAAAAAGAAAAGGTAAAAATAAAAAATCATGTATGTTTTTGGAATAAGGGTATTTTTGGTTTTTTAGGATCAAAAAATAACAATTATCGTAAATATACTATTTATTTCACTTTTGGAAAACTTATAACATAGTTTACCAATTAGTAGTAAAATATGCTATTTATTACAATTTCTCTAATAACAATAAGGCAATTTCTCTAGCGAAATATATTTCACCTGCGAATCTACAAAAAAAGAAAAAAAAAAAGAGATTTTGACAAGATCTAACCACTGGTGGGGTTCTTAGCAAAAAAAGTCCTAAAATTAGCGGGTGGCAATTTGGGTAGAATTTGTGTCAACCTAAATTTTCGTATCGAGTTTGAGTACTTTATGAATTTAGGAAATAAATATTGTAATTTTTTCATTTTATTTGAAGTAACTTTGTTAAATTTATTAAGTTTTAAATTATTTGTCTATATTTTATCATATTCTTAATAAAAATAAATTGAATCTATTTGAGTCAATTTTGGGTTAATCATGTCATCAAGTTGGGTCAATTTCGAGTCGTGTTCTCATGTCGAACCTACATTCCCATCGTTACCTATAATTATAACAATAACAATAATAATAATAAAGGTTATTTACCTTTTTTATATTTTGTATTTTAGGTTTATTCAAACACTATACGTTTAGTTTTTGATCTCATCGAATGTACATCTTTATATTAGATTTAATACACAAATTTATACATTTCTTAATCAATATTCAATTTTGGCCTAAAAAATTACCTAAGGTATCCTCAAATTGAAAAATAAAAGAACTTTAAATACTTAAAAAGAAACTTTATACTAAGGTTTTTGACTTCAAAAATATATAAAATACCCTAAAAAATAAGTGTTTTATGGGTTTTCATTTTTGTTTTCTTCTTATTTTTGAAAATATATTTTTTTCTCTTTTTATTTAAGGATAATTTAAGTCATTTTAAAGGTCAAAAATCAACTATTGACCAAGATAAGATACAAATTTGAGTATTAAATCTAATTTAAAGGTATACATTTAATGAGATAAAAAACTAAAGATATAGTTATTAAATTTTCCTAAAACAAAGGGTTTAGAAAGATAAATATCCCTAATAATATATATACAATTTTACTCCATAGATGGAGCATGATGTTTTAATTGTTATATTAAGATTTTAATGGTCTGATCTATAACTATTCACGTTAAAATTTTTAAAGATGGGATATAGAATTGTTTTTACTTGTATATCAAACCATTAAAAAATGAAAGGAGCAAGAGCGAAATTTTAAATTTTTGAAAATTTTTTAAAGTAAATATTAAGTTTCAAAAATATTTATAATAAAGTCGAAGTATAAAAATATAGATGTATTATTTGTATTATAAATTTCACATTAACCATAAATATTTTTTTAAAAAATAATATTTACTACAATTAACTCAAAAAAAATCTAGGGTTAGGGTAAAATTGCCGGTTGCGAGAGGATTCCTTTGTAAGAAAATGAAATAAGACACCATCAAAGCCCCCAATACTCAACAGTCAAGAGATCCTAAAGCCTAAAAATCTCCCTCAAAAATGGGAGAGACGAAGAGAAAACGAGGCCGTAAACCCAAAACCCCAGCCCTCGAAAACCTAGATTTCCCACCACCACCAACAACCTCCACCACGACGGCGGCGGCGGCCGACGTCGACGACGTGTTCGCCGTCAGCAACGTCGAAATCGTTGACCCCAGCCCCCAATTCCGCCGCCGCGGCCGCCCGAAGAAAATCCCCAAAATCTCCGACAAGGCCGAAGCCAGACGAATCCCTAGGCCGGTCGAGAACGGCGGCGACTTCAGCGCGCTCGCCATGGACCTCGCTGTTGAGCCCGACCTTGCGGCGAGGGTGGTTCCCGCCATGGACGCTGTGGTGAAGGTTTTCTGCGTCCACACGGAGCCCAACTTCTCTCTGCCATGGCAGAGGAAGAGGCAATACAGTTCGAGTAGCAGCGGGTTCGTGATTGGTGGCAGGAGAGTGCTGACGAACGCTCATTCTGTGGAGCATTACACGCAGGTCAAGCTCAAGAAGAGAGGCTCCGATACTAAGTACTTGGCCACCGTCCTCGCCATTGGAACCGAGTGTGATATCGGTATTGCAAAGCCTCTCTCTCTCTCTCTCTCTCTCTCTCTCTCTCACTCAATTTTGAGACTTTTTCTGAGTTTGGTGTTTGGGATTGTTGTTTCGGTATTTTTACACCCTTCGGATTTTGGAATTGTGAAAGTGATTGTTTGGCTAGAAAGTGTTTCGAAGCTTCCCATCTGTGCATTGTTTGTTGGTTAATAAATTAAGAATAATAAGAATTACACGCTTGACAGAGTGCAAGTGTTATACTTATTCCTTAGTAAATAAATGAAACATTAAGTTGGGCTCCGTCTCTTGTATTTTCTGCTTTACAAGGGACCGTCCCTACAACGTAGCACGTAGAAATGGTCATATCACATGATATTTACAAGGCATAAAACTTTGCATTGGATAAATAAATTTCTTGTTGTTAGGTAAATATAATGTTACACCTCCGGCTCCTACGTGCTACGGTGTAGGACAAAGGACTGTAGTCTTTGCCACATTAAGTTACTATTTAGTAAATGTCGTGCTAGTAATTACATGAACTTGTGTTATTTCCTATTAGGGGTTGTGATGAATTAAATCTAATAGGGTGTTTGGGAAGTGAGATTGAAATGGAGCGTTGGAACTGAAAGTACTGTAATATGTGAGAACTTTAAACTGTAATATACTTTTGCTTTATCCTGTAGCATGTGAAAACTTTACACTGTTTGAGTTGGAATTGAGTTTGCCAATCACTACATTAGTAAATAGTTATGAAATTGACTTCTACGATGCACCATAATGTGAAGCAAGCGTTATTGGGACTATTGGAATTACCTAAAGTTGTGTTCTTTCCTATGATGGAATAGTTTTGTTGAGTTCTTTGTTTATTTATGTGATGCAGCCATGCTTACAGTTGATGATGATGAGTTTTGGCAAGGTGTATTGCCTGTGGAGTTTGGGGACTTGCCGACACTTCAAGATGCCGTGACTGTTGTTGGTTACCCAATAGGAGGTGACACCATTTCTGTGACGAGTGGTGTCGTGTCGCGAATAGAGATCTTGTCGTATGTTCATGGGTCAAGTGAACTTCTAGGTTTGCAGGTTGTGAGATAGTGACCTGGCACTCTTCCTTTTGTTTGGCCTACGCTGATGACCTTTCAAGTTTGTCATAGTACTTTTCGTGGTTGTTTGATGTTACCACAGATTGATGCTGCTATAAATTCGGGGAATTCAGGTGGACCTGCTTTTAATGATAAAGGTAACTGTGTGGGTATTGCATTTCAGTCCCTTAAACATGAAGATGTGGAAAATATTGGTTATGTCATACCAACACCAGTTATCATGCACTTTATTCAAGACTATGAAAAGAATGGCGCGTATACAGGTAACTTTTAGATTGACTTACTCGCTATTGAAATTTGGAAAGTTATGCCGATGAGTAAAACCATAGCACACTTGTAATTTTTTTTTTAAAACTTGCTTTATGTTCTACGATGTTTCTGTTCAGGATTTCCGATTCTTGGGGTTGAGTGGCAGAAAATGGAAAATCCTGATTTGCGCAAGTCCATGGGTATGAAACCTGATCAAAAGGGTGTTCGCATTAGAAGAGTTGATCTCACAGCTCCAGAGTCGCAAGTTTTGAAGCCATCTGATATAATTCTCAGCTTTGACAGTGTTGATGTTGCCAATGATGGAACAGGTAAAATACTTATTTGACAAATTTATGTTTCTTGTTCACGCAAAAAAGAAAAAATCTTTTACACCTTAAGGAACATGCTATAATTGTTTCCTGATTTGTTTATTTTTGTTTTATTTGGTTTTTTCTCTTTGGCATTTGCAACAAATAAGAAGTGAAATTTCCTAACCATGTTAGTCGTGGGAAATATGATGCATCAAGAGTCAGAGAAACTTTTGCAATTTTCTATGTTTACTTAGGCTTCCTTTTTCTTTTAGATTACTAGAAGGGTTTGTTTTGTCTTTCATTATTACTGTTTTTGGGATTCTGCAACTCTTTTGGGTGTGTCTTTTATTGAACATGTGGCTTTTGCATTGGGACAAATTCAGGTGTATGAGTGGCAAATCTTGTCCTAGTCTTTTATTCATTCTCAGTCTGCTTCTTCCCTTAGTTGCTTCAAGTCTCTTTCTTGTTTATTGTCCAGTTCCTTTCCGACGTGGAGAACGCATAGGTTTTAGTTACCTTATCTCCCAAAAATATACTGGAGATAATGCTGCAGTCAGGGTTTTGCGGAATGCTGAGATTCTCAATTTTAACATCAAACTTGTGACGCACAAAAGGCTAGTACCAGCACACAACAAGGGCAGACCTCCATCGTATTATATCATTGGTGGATTTGTTTTTACAGCGGTTTCTGTTCCATATCTCCGATCGGAGGTTTGTAATTCACTATTAGTTCCCTACTTATTTTTCTCTCTTTCCAGATTCTATGGACAACAAGCGGTGTTTATTTGTTCTACTGCTTGTGATCTGGGCTATGGTTGGTGAAACCCAACGTACTTTAGAGACACTCGGCTGTTGTAGGATCGGCTCCCTTTGTCCTCTAAACCGTTTGATTGAGCCCTATGAGTAGCGCGCCACAAGTGTGCACTACCAAAGACACTCCCTTGTATTTTAAATGTCTTTCATTATTTGGGAGTTAACAAGTATAGCTTTTTTTTAAAAGTACCAATGATGGCTTGAATTCCAATATCCTTTCTGCTTTCTCAAATTTTGGGATGTTAGCATTCATCATTTTGGAAGTATTATTGTCATCTGGTGTTCCATAAATTGTATACCTTGTCTAACTTTAATTGACCTCAGATGCATCAATATTGATGCTAGGAGTAATTTAGTTTGGAATGTTGATCAGGGAGTCGCATGCTAACACTTCCTGCATGTGTTTACAGTATGGAAAGGATTACGAATACGAAGCTCCAGTCAAGCTATTGGACAAACTGTTGCATTCTCTACCACAATCACCAGATGAGCAGCTTGTTGTGGTTTCTCAGGTTCTCCTTGCTTCGTCTGTATACTTCCAATGTGCTCAATGGCTTCTTCTTATTTATTTATTTTTTTCTTGACATGTCGTCCTTGGAAAATCTGTTGTAGGTGCTTGTGGCAGATATCAACATTGGGTATGAGGACATTGTTAACACCCAGGTTAGATTGAGATTGATGAATACTTTTTGCAAATTTAGTTGCTCAGTTGCTTTGAAAAGTGAGGTTTTGAACGCATCTATTTCTCATGCATGTTATAGGTTCTGGCTTTCAATGGTAAGCCTGTGAAGAATCTTAAGAACTTGGCCAGCATGGTAGAGAGCTGCAACGATGAATATTTGAGATTTGATTTGGAATACCAACAGGTTTTCCATCCTTCTCGCCTTCATCTTCATATTGTGTGCTTTTCTACTTGTTTGCTGCAGGTTTCCCCTGCCATTATCATACTCACGATTGGTCCTTACACTTTTGCAGATTGTGGTCCTCCGAACAAAGACGGCAAAAGCTGCTACTCTAGATATTCTGGCGACTCACTGCATACCATCAGCCATGTCTGATGATCTGAAAACATGAAAATCCAGTCCTCCGTGTTTGCCGTTGCCCATTTTCCTTTTGGTGTTGTAGCATCTGGAATAGAATACACCGAATTTGATAGGGTGAAAATGCCGGCGATCTACTCACGTATATTCTTCTGTACTCTGCTGGAATACTACTAGCAATTGACGATTGTCCAAAGCAGGTAGGCCTAGTTACCTTCTTAAGAACTTGACACTTTTATTCTCCTTTAAGAGTGGTGGAAATATGGAAATTGTAAAAGTTGAGAGGATGTCGTCAAATTTTGGCATTTCTATGAATTCCGTCGAAATTTGTAGCACATTGCTAACTTCGGCAGCAGTGAATGAAAATTTTGTGGAGAAATTATATATCGTCCAGACAATTTTTCACTTGTAGAATCTTCATGACATTTTTCATGCATTATGCTTAACCCCAAAACACACACAGTAAATCCAAAAGAATTTTTATTGCTTTTAGGATTAATTACAAAAATTTCTCTCTAATTATAGCTCTTGTAACACTATGCCTTATGAACTTGAAGATGTAACCTTTAATCCCTTTTAAACTTTAAAATGTAACATTTGTTCGCTTGATCTATAAAATATTAACAAGAAAACCTCTTGAATTATGATTTTGAGTGAAAATGACACAATATTACACAAATGATAGGATTATTGAATAGTTTAGTGAACCATTAGAGTGTTAGTTTACTTAATGCTTTCACATGAAAGTGAAAGAGACCTTATTTGTTTTAATTTTTTAAGTGTTTTAGTTTATATTTTTAACAATTATAATTTTTAAATTGTATTTACTTTTTAAATTAAAATCAGCTTTAGGCATAATAGAGTTACCGAAATATTTTTATATTATGTGTCAAATCTTACTTACATATCAAGTTTTATTAAAAGTCTAACAAAAAGAGTAATTTTGTTAATATTTCATAGTCCCGGGAAGCCATATTATATTTTGAAATTCGGGGGCAGTGTTGCAAGAGCTATCATTGGGGGGAAATTTTTATAATTAATCCTTTTTTAGTTATTTTAAATTTAGTTCCCCAAATTTAGCAAACTAATTTACAAACTAATTTATAATACACCTTTAGTTTGAAAAAAGTAATAATATTGAAATGATGTTCTTATCTTTCCCAGCCTACGTACAATGCAGTCTCACTGGCTGCAGCTGGGACAACTATACAAACATGAGTAATTTATGCAGATAGTCCCTAAGTTATTGAGTATATAACATGTTGGTCTCTATTCTTTAACCTTGGCAAAACAACCCCAAACTCCTGGAAACATTTGCAATTTAGTCGCATACAGTTTAGAGACCACGTGCAAATAACCTATAGAGCATCTACAAGCTATGTTCTTTGGTTTATCAACCCCTAGGTAGAATCGGGACAAAAAAAAATCTGGCATGATATATCATGTCTAGATTTTAAAGGCTAAGAAATGGTCTACAGATTTCGTAAATCAAATTGTTCTTCAGCTGATTTAGAACAGAGAATACAATTACAGTTACTTCAAACGTGCCCGTGACTATCCAAAAGAGGGGTCTGCGGTGACGGCGAGGGTGACTGCAACTTATCAACAACTCTATGGTTTTCAACCTTACCCTCTTTCGATTGCGCCCATATTACTCCATAAAAGCCTATTATGATTGGAAATGATCCTATAACACTGCAAGAAAGAGTTAAAAGGGGAATATGCTAGTAAATTTCTGATCTTGATCAATTATTTTGCCCAAACACGTCACAAGCACTTGCTTTGGTTAGAAACAAATTCTAAAGAGAGCTTGAGAGATTTACCTTCCAACATAAAGCGTGTCTCCAAGGAGGATGGTGCTCATGAAGGCAGCAATAGCAAACCCCACAGGCTTAAACATGACCGCAAAGACAGGCCCTTTCTTCTCTATGCACCATGTCACCACGGAATATGTCAAGGCATTTCCGATCACAGCCTGCGATGGTAGTTGCGCATATCATAAGCATTCTTATAACTAAAATGCAAATTTAGCAACATGTTTTTTTCCAACTTCTATTGTGCTTACTGCATAGAGGACAGAGATGAACTCAATATCATGTGTGAGTATCCATGCACTTGGATCTCTTTCTACGGCGAAAGTAAGTATTGCACATTGAATGGTCCCAAACAAACAAGAGAAGAAGAGTATGGTCCTCTGTGATGCGTATCCTTCAACTACTGCTGCCTTCAAATGCAGTGGAAATAATATCAGTGTCATGCTCAAACTTTATAATGAAAATGAAAAAGATAAAACAAAACTTTTTTTTTTTTTAACTAAAGATTGAATTTGGCTGTACCTGAGCAATGTTCCATATTGCAAGGCCTAAATTAGCACCTAGAAGAAAAAGGCCTCCTATGATCCAATTGCTAGCCACCCTCGAACTCATGAGGAAAGATGGTTTTGGTGATTGAGATTGAGGGACCACAATTGCAGGGCCTTTGTAAATGGTGACTATCAATGCTCCTGAGATTGACACTAGAGTGCCCATAATTTTGATCTGGCCTTTCGAATTTCTCAGGTCTAATTTTTCCATTCTACAATAATCAAGAAGACAATCTTGTGAATTCTTAAATTATATTCTTACTCGTGCAAATACAATGTACGACACCACCTAGTCACTAGTTGGAAAATAACTCACTTAACATGATTTCTAGAGTTGATTATTTTTTAAAGGACAAACTAAATTGTAAATTTTGGATTTTTCCGACAAATTTTATTGAAAACTCGGCTTTTTCTTGAATTATTTTCTTTTGGTATTATAGGTGGCAACGTATGGCCAAGAAGGGACCAATGAATCAAAAAGTGTGATATGTTGGGCAAAAATATATAACAACAAATGGAAATTGGAATAATAGAATTCCCACAACAACAATATAACAATATCTATAATCCGGAAAAAAATAAATAACAACAAAAAATATATCGAAAAGTAAAACAGAAATAATGATGATGGTTGCAAAGAAAGCCAATGAAAATATTGTGACGTGGAACCAAGGCGTGTGGACGATACCATATTCCTAAAATAGATTTGCTCCTCATCATTGGTACTCTGTTTAATAGAAGTCTTCGATACCATATTCCTAAAATAGATTTGCTCCTCATCATTGGTACTCTGTTTAATAGAAGTCTTATCTTCTATGGTTAGAGCTGTCAATTTGAACCAGGCCAACTGGGCCGGCCCATGGTTCAGCTTTTTTGACTTGGGCCCGTGTTGGGGCAAAGATTTAGCCTAAACTAGAACCGGACCAGGTCGACCCAATTAGATACTTTTTTAAATTCTTTTATAAAAGTTTGGATGACCAAGTATGGCTCTAGGCCCATGCAGGCCTTGGCTTGAGCTAGGCCTCCCTTTTCATTAACCGGCTTTTTTTCTTTTGGCTCATATGGGTCAGGTTGGGTCGGACAGGGCAACCCGAATTGACACCTCTATTTATGATAGAACAACTAATTAATAGCAAACTAAACTATGACTTCATTCTATCACATTGAACACACATGAAACCTATTAAACCCCAGAGTTAATTCGGAGCTTATTTCTCGAAATTAATTCCACCTACAGGATTATTATTTAGTATTCAATACGATGCTCATCTCCCAAAATTTAATCTCCTCTTCGTTGTCAACGGTTCGAAAAATTAAAAAAAAAAAAAAAAGAGGTCGGAAAACCAAGCTTGCGCAAGGTTGAACTTTTAGTCCGACATTAGGACCCATACTCACACACAAGTCCTTTGGTTCACGGTCCGTAATTTCCACCTTCCCTTGCGCGCTGTAGAGAGAGCCTCTATGACTTCACTCTATCGCACTGAAAACACAAAGAACCCAAACGCTAGAAGAAATTTTGGGAGAGAAGAGAGCCATGAGCAAATTGGTCCGTTCCAATAAGGAATTGAGACTCCTTTTATAGTGCTTATAGTGGTTAGAAGAGACAATGGCATAAATCTAAATAAACACAATTAATTCAGAGAATCAATATGAATTTAATTCCTAGAACTACTCTGATGCTTATTTCCCGGAATCAAAACCACCCATATTAATATAGGCCTGTCTACCGGTATTCAAAACAATGCTCATTTCTTGAAAGTTAATTCAGTCTGGTTCTCACATGTTAGAAAAATTAGAAAGAAAATACAAGGCCTCTATAATATATATTTTTTTAATCTTACCACTTAGGAAAAGGGTAATGACTTGTAAACACCGTTGGACCTTAGAATCTTTCCCTAGCAGGAAGGATTTTCTTTTAATTTTCCCAACTTAATGGAGACATTTTTAGATGTCAATTTTTCATTTAATCTTGCATCATTTTGAACGTATAAATATACTTTATAATCTTTTCCAAGAATAAGGCAAAAGTCTATCTTAACCCTAATACAAACTGGATCTCACTCAAAATTAAACCTTAAAATGGTAACACCCAATCAAAGGAAGAAAATAGAACCTGAAGACAACAGCAAGCAAGAAAGTGATGGCGGGAACCAGGCTACATATAGCAGCCGACAGTGTTGGGGAACTGTAGTTTACACCAATAATTGCACAATTTTGCATCATAGTTATCCTGTACCAAGAACAAATAAAAAAAAATTAAACAAAAGAAAAAAAAGAAAGAAATACATCAAGCTAACAAATATGTTTTCCAAAAACATTAAAAAAAAAATACCCAGCAAGTCCGAGGAGGAAGAATTTACAAAGGAGAGAGAAATTGAGTGGTGGACTCTTTCTCCTGTGAATCAGGAAGAAAGTTTATGATTAGAAAATCCCATAAAAAATTAAAAAAAAAAAAACATGGGTTTTGTTTGTTTGGTTTGATGATCAATTTAAGAAAAGACCTTTGGAAAAAGAGAGAGGGAAGGTAGATGAGAGTGGCAAGTGTGTTGGCGTAGACAACAAGAACAAAGGGACTCATTCCTTTGGACATGGCTGCTTTGCTCAGTGTGGTCAAACCAACAAGAAGACTCTCCACCATTATCATTGCCAAAAATGGCACCAAAACCTTCAACCAAGAAGTTAACTCCATCAAATCCATGAGAATTGGATCTGGAGGGCCTGTTTCTGTTAAAGAGCCTCTGCTATCTGTTTGATACTCTGCTTACTGGCTTTTAGATAAGATAGGGAGGACATTAAAACAGTTTCAGTTTTTTTTATTTTTAGTATGGTTAGGATTTTTTTTTATGATATAATATTTTTTTTTCTTCTAAAAAAATTAAGATAGTTTCGATGTTTAAAAATTTTTTTTTAATGTAAAAAAAAAAAGACCATTCACTTAATTTTAAATTTTTTTTAACTTTTTTTTTCAAATTTTTCCCCTGAGGCAGTGGGTATATATTTGGCCTTATAAAATCCCACAGAAGAATCACGATCCAATTTCAGGAAAATCTTTTGAAGATGTATAAAATATTAATAAAAAAAGTCAGTATTTTTATGGGGTTAATGTTAAAATATCAATTCTAATCATAACTTTAATCTTAATTTTAAGTTGTTGTTAATTTATTAACAATTGTATTTTATTGATGTGATATAAACACTTAACAATAAATGATTGGACGGTTTGGAATAAGAGTTTTAAACATTGTTTTAATTGTAAAAAAAGTAAAATTTTTATATATTATAATAAAAAATTATAAAATAAAATTTTTATATGTTATACCTCTTAAATTAAATTAAAACTATTAATTTTAATCATTTTTTTAAACGGCACGTACCATAACCCGTTAATATTGAGACGGAGTTGGTAACTATATTTTTCATATTTATTTTCGTTGCTTATTTTTTGAGAACCTTATGGTAGGGCAAGTGATTTTATCCAAATCCACAGGGCTTTGTAGAATTCTCGTATAGATCATATTGTCCAACGGTGTGAGATGAGGTTTACAACAACCACATATTTTTCTGATGTAAACAGCAGCCGCCAAACCTTTTTCATTTAAAAAAATTACAACACGTGTCTAAATTATTATCATAAAATTAAAATTTAATATAATATTTAAAATATTTAAAAAATATCTTTAATGATATATTAATTATTTTAATAATATTATATATTTTATTATATAATTACGTATAAATAATTTTAATAATATTATTATGAGACATTTATAAAATTTTTATAGATTAGAATTATATTTTAATTTAATAAACGTAATTAGGTCAATTTTTTCATTGATCTTTTTCATTTTCAGCCAGTGGGGCCCAGTGAGACGGGCAGACCCCTACGTGGCGGGACATTCCGGAACGGCCGTGTCGTGGGTTTTTTCAACCCAGTAAGAAGATGGTCAAAAATTTTCTTTCAAAGGGTTTTGACCGGAACAAGAAGTGGGTCCCACCTTAGGCGCTGGTTCAACTTTTGTTTCCGAGTCAAAACCCAATCCGTCGAGTTATATAGCATTGTTCATTTGCTTTTCTCTTCTCAATTTTCCTTTTTTTTTTTTTCACCGTATTGTAGTAGGTACCAAAAGATTTACATCGTAAATAGTTTGGGCGGATGAGTTTAAATACCATAAAATGACGTATTCATTAATCTACACCTTCTTCCTCCGCGGCCATAATCACTATTTCAATCCTTTGAACACTAACACTAATTAGGTACATATTTTCTGTGAAACTTTGAGTTTTTATTTTTATTTTTTTTAAATGAAGAGTGCTTTCATTAAAGGAAGAAAGCAAAGGAGCGGAGAACCAAAAAATAAGGGGGAAAAAAAAATTCAAAAAGCAAGCTAAGAGAGAGGTCTCCGCACCCCACTATCAAATAAATCACAAGTTAATTTTTCTTTGGTTGATGTGAATTGTGTGGCTGGTGATAGTGTTATTAAGTTTATTAAGCGGAAAGTAGATACGGATATTTTCAAGAAAGGACTACGGTGTTTGGGGATCATTGGTTGAAACTAAATTAATTTTGATTAAAATATAGTAACATATGATAACTTTATATTATAGTTTTTTTTTTGATATTATAATAATTTTATACTGTAACAACTAAAAGTTTTAATTAAAGTTAAAAATGTTAAACGCCCAAAACATGTTGTGGACCTGTGGTCATTGAAGGTGATTGCAAGGTATTAGTGTAATGGAGAGAGCATTAAAGCATAACTTTTTTTTTTTTTTTTTTAAATCGTAATGCAAGAAAGCTTGACGGGGTTGAGCGAGCAAAATCGGGAGAGTCAGATGGAGAGGAAAAAGTTGCCATTTACAAAGCTGAAGCGAGGGAAGGAGAGAGAGTTTTGGGGTATTTGATTGGATTAATTTGAATCAATTGGTTCAAACATTATAGGTTATAGTGAGGGAGTTAAACTTTAAATTTAATGGGACACAAATAAAAATAAAGTCAATTAATAAAAATATTAGCAATTATAACTTAAGATAATATGAATTAAGATTTAATCATTGCATAGTGCAAACAATATCGTAGACATAAAAAATGCAATATATTTAAAAATATAACAACTAATCTCCTAAAAATAAAATAAAAAATTAGATATTGAAATTTACGTACTCCAATGTTATTGAAGTTAAGTTTGTAAATAGAGCCATTGAGAAAAAGCTAAAAAGTTAAAGGATGTTTGATAAAATCAGTTGAAACTTATCAGTTGCAATTCAAATAATATAAAGCTCTTATATATTATAATAGAAAGTAAAAATATACTAAAATGTAAATCCCTCACACGATAAATGTAACCTCCCCTTGACCTAATTGTAAAGCTCAAGCAAGCATTTACAACCAAGCAAAAAAGTATTAACCTTGCATTTAAACTAAAATTGTTATGATTTTGTAAAGCAGTGTTTGTAAAAGCCGTCATCAGATTTTTAGATATTGTGATGGTTGGAAAATAAAGAAATAAATAAAACAAAAGCCTCAATGTTACTTTCTACACAAACAAAAGCCAAAACCCACAATTTAATTTAAAAAAAAAGTCTATGACAAGTAACTTTTTTTAATTAAGTGTATGGGTATACACAAAAATACATAATTGGAATGGCTATGAGAGTATAATTATAAGATTTTAAGGTTAATTTAAGAGAGAGAGACAGAAGGTTTATGGTGAAGGAATGGTCTCTAGATTTCATAAACACGTCCTTAAGTTGAATTAAAATAGGTAAGTCAATCTCACCGGTTCAAACATGGCTAGGGCTTCGAGAAAAGGGGTTTGCAGCGACCGCGGTGGTGCCTGCAACTCATCAACAACTACACGGTTTTCAACCTTTTTCTCTTCCGACTGCGCCCAGAGTACTCCAGAAAAGCCTATGACGATCATAAATGTTCCAATAACACTCCCACAAAACAATCAAAATGATCAAGTCATTTTGCTCAAACAGCTCACGAGCACTCGCTTTAGTTAGAAGCACATTTTAAAGAGAGATTTACCTCCCAGTATAAAGTGTGTCCCCTAAAAAGATGGTGCTCGCGAAGGCGGCAATAGCAATGCCCAGGGGCTTAAACATGACCACAAAGACAGGCCCCTTCTTCTCTATGCACCATGTTTCTATTGAATACGATGCCACATTTGCAAAAATAGCCTGTCAAAGTAGTTCTTTGTGCGTGTCATAAGCTTTCTTGTATAACAAAAAAGCAATTTAGCAAAATGTTTTTCGAACTTCTATTGTGCTTACTGAATATAGGACAGACATGAGCTCAATATTATGTGTGAGTATCCATGCATTTGGATCTCTTTTTAGAGGTAAAGTAAGTGTTGCACATTGAAGGGTCCCAAATAAGTAAAAGAAGAAGAGTATGGTCTTCTGTGATGGGTATCCTTTAAGTACTGCTGCCTTCAGGCGCAACAAAAATTAAGTCAGTTTCATGGTCAAACTTTATAACGAAAATGAAGAAAAGTAGCTGCAGAGTCACTTGAAGTTGAGTTAAGGCAAGTGTTTTCCACCCGACTTTTGAATTTTGAATTTTTTGTTTTACATTTTTTTTAAAAAATTAGTAGTGCCCTTATTTTACAAGAAAATTTATAACGATTTCCTATTAAAAATTGAAATATTTTCACATTATTTTTAAGCAATGTTTGAATTCAGATAAAAAAATTTTCTAATTTTTTTAGGTACTTGTCACTTTTACCCTCTAAATTTGACACACATTTACAATTTGTCTTTTGAATTTTAAATTTTGCCAAGTTGCCCTATAAACTTACAAATCTACACAAATCACCCCACATAGATACGGATTTGAGTTTTTTGACTGAAATTAATATGTAAATTACACATGTATAGTTGATTATTGATATGAATGTTCATTTTTTATGTATTTAAACTCATATATATTGTGACTAATATCTTTAATTAAAGTTTCGTCAAAATAAAAAATTTTAAATTAACTTTGTTTTGAATATATATTTAGGTTAATATTTATATGAGAAACCTTTTGTACTTTTAATTAATTAATGATCCATGTAAATAATCATATGTTAATTTTTGCCAAAAACTTAAAATTGCTAACAATGAGGAGTGATTTGCTACATATTTATAAGTTTAGAGGTTAACTTGTCAAAATTAAAAGTTAAAGAGAAATTGTAAACGTGGGACGAGTTTAAAAGAAAACAATATCAAATACTTTTTTTTTTTCATAGTATCCTTATTGATAACATAAATTCTGACACCAGCCACTCTGAACAAGGAAGAAGAAGACCTTTGTTTTCTTGTATATAGAAATTGAATTTGGGTCTACCTGACCAATGTTCCATATTGCACCGCCTAAAACAGCACCTCCAAAGAAAAGGCCTCCTATGATCCAATTACTAGCTGCCGTCAAACTCATGAGGGAAGATAGTCTTTGTGATTGTGACTGAGGGACCAAAATTGCAGAGCCTTTGCATATGGTGACTATTAATGCTCCCGAGATTGACACCAGAGTGCCCATTATTTTAATTTGTCCTTTTGCGTTTCTCAGATCTAACTTTTCCATTCTACAATACATTGAGAAAGGGCCTCTGGGGAAAAAAAATTTTGGTCTATCGCCTTTTTTTTTTTTTTTTTGACATTACAAAACTAATTTTTTAGACATCAAAATAGTTTCAGTTTTTTTTTCTGAGACCATATTTAGATTCCTCTCTTCGATACAGTCATTTTTTTCTTTTGTGTGAAAAAAAATGAGACAGTTTTGATGCTTAAAAAAAACCTATTTTTTAATTTAAAAAATAAGAGGCCATTTGCCAAATTTTTTTTTTTGTTTGGCCTTTTTGCCGAATTCTTCCACAACGAAAACCGACAATCTTGTGAATTCTTAAAGTCATATTCTTTCTCATTCAAATACAATGTAAGACACTACCTAAGTCACAAGTTGGAATGCTACCCATAATTACATTGTTTCTAGAGTTGATTTTATAAAGGATTAATCACAGAATTATAGTTCTAACATTTTTCTCGATTTATTTCTCTATTTTATCTCTACTTTAGGAAACTACAAAAATTCCTTTATACTTCTAAAATTGGACAGAATTGTTAAAAAAAAATTTCAATGCATATTGGTAAAATTACACCTAAAAATGGACACAGTTAAATTCTAAACTTTGGATTGCTCCTTTTTCTTTAATTATTTTCTTTTGGCATTATAAGTTTCAACATATGGTGAAGAATGGCTGTAAACCACCACTTCCGATCAGATTTTTTTGGAAGATTAATTGGTTTGCTGGCATGATTGAAGTGCATAAGATAATATCCGAATCATTTAATAAATAAAAAATAAATACTTTAATAATATAAGATACCGCAAGTAGTGGGGATATGGTGACAAATGAAAGGCTACATGAGGACTTTGCTTTTAGCGAACTGACCTTCTTTTTTTTTTGTTTTACAGCAATACATTATTGATAATCCTTAATATATTGTTGATGTATATCATTTATTAACATTAGTGCGTCACTTATTAATTATAATTTATCACTAATAAATTAGTTTATCAATAATCTACTAATGATTGATTATTGAGAAATCGATAAATTATTAAGTGAATGAACTACCAAATTAACCAATGATAAACTATAAATCAGTATGTTATTAATGCATTATAGTTTATTAAAGATATACCGATTAGCACCGATACATCATTGGTGTACTCCGATGTATCATTGATATACAAAAAAGATCATTTTTTTAATTTTCAAAAACTTCACTTATTTATTTAAAAAAAGCTTAAAAGGGGGGTTATTTAGCTCTACATCCCATTTTCTAAAACTATAACAGAAAACCAAAACTCATCAAGAACAATCATAACTCATATTTTATAGCTAGGTATATTTATTTTCTTCTAAAATTTTAACAAAATAATTTAAGATTCACTAATAAAAAGGTAACTTAAAAATTTCACTTCAAAAAACACGGATTCATAATACAAGAATGATATTTTTAAAAAATTTCAAGATATCGTATCAATATTTTCCAAACAATAAAATAGGAATATGATATTTCCTTCACATACAATATATCAAGCTGATAACAACCCAAATTTTAATATGTCAATATGTTATTTATTGCAATTCTTTCTTGCCATCCATGTGCACAGAACACTTTTTTTGTATTTAAGAACGACAAAAAATAATGTCACAATGGCTCCATAAGAATGTCAATATTAATAAAAATTCAACAGTTTCACTAGTTTGATGATGCTAATGTGAGGCATGACGCTTCTCAATTGGGATGAATACAATTGGGAATTTTTTTTTTTTTAATCAAACACACACACATGTTAACTAAATAAAATTCATTAAATGTCATATTTATTGAGCCAGAAAAAAAAAAGTGACATCTTATCTCCCTAAGCTCTTCAATTATTGTAGCAACTTGCCCATATCTTTTGAAACAACTTTTCTTTCCTCCCTTTAAGGAAGAAAAAAGAACCTGAAAAAAACAGCAAGAATGAAAGTAATGGCTGGAACCGGGCTGAACATAGCAGATGCAAGTGTTGGGGAACTGTAGTTTAAACCAACAATTGCACAGATCTGCATCACAGCCGTCCTGCACCAAGACCAAAAAATAAATAATAAATCAAAAAACAAAAACCAAAAAAAAAAAGGGAACCCATCAAGCTAACAAATATATTTTTTAAAAAAATATTAATGAATAGAAAAAGAGTAAGAAGAAGCAATCGCACTTGCATTGACATACCCAAAAAGACTGAGAAGGAAGAATGTAGATAATAATGCAGATCAAGAATCAAGAAGTTGATTACTTCATGTACACTTACTGATTACAAACATTGAACGTTATTGAACAATTCAATTGTAATGCAAGAAAGACATAGAAAGCTTTATTCACAGAAATCTTTAAGAATTAGAAGAGACCATCACAATCATCATCTCTCTCTGTTTTCTCTCTTATTTCTGTTCTTCCTCTCTATCTGTTCTCTCTTTCTTTCTCTAGTTGTTATTTCTGTTACAACAAATACCTCTTATATCCTATTACAGCCAATTCGGTTACTCACAGTTAACCGACTTATTAAACGAACACTCTTACTTGAACTAACACTTCACTTGCGCCGGATTTGGGCTTTAATATTGAACCACTTATTACTAACAATCTCTACCTTGGTTCTATATTAAAGCCAAACTAATATCTCATATTACAATCTAACATCTTCAAGCTTAAGCAACTTTAAACAATGCTGAAATTTACCACCTGACAATGCTTTAGTTAGCATGTCTGCTGGGTTATTATCTGTTGAAACTTTCTGCAAAGTTAACCTTCCTGATGACACAATGTCCCCGATGAAATGGTACTTCACATCTATATGTTTAGTCCTTTCATGGTAAACCTGATTTTTGGTCAAACAAGTTGCTCCTTGATTGTCACAATACACTGTCACAGTCTTAGAGGTTTTCTGAATAAGTAATTTAGAAATGAGTCCATTAAGCCAGAGAGCTTCTTTAACTGCTTCAGTTGCTCAATGTACTCAGCTTCTGTAGAGGATAAGGCCACAACAGACTACAAATTTGCCTTCCAGCTTACTGTATTACCAAAAACCTTGAACACATATCCTGTTATGGATTTTCGATTGTCAATACTTCCAGCAAAATCAAAATCTACATAGCCCAATATGTCATCTTCATTTGTTGACGTCTTGGTATATTTCAACCCAAGATTAACAGTTCCTGTGAGATACCTTAGCACCCATTTAACTGTTTCCCAATGTTGCTTACCAATATCTGCCATAAACTTGTTGATTACGCTTAGCAAATGAGCTAAGTCAAGCCTGCAGCATACCATAGCATACATTATGCTACCTGCAGTACTTGATAAGGAACTCTTTTCATGTAATTCCTTTCATCCTCGTCTGCAGGAGCTTGATCCATGCTCAGCTTAAAATGTTGTGCAAGTAGAGTAGAAACTGCCTTTGCTTTATCCATTTAGAATCTCCATACCAAGAATTTTCTTGGCTGAACCAAGATCTTTCATTTCAAATTCTTGCTTCAACAGATTCTTAACCTCATTAACAATATTTAAGCTCTCACTAGCTATTAGCATATCATCTACATACAAAAGCAAGTACACAGGTTTGGTTTTTTCATGATTCTTAAAATAAACACAAGAATCATATCTACTCCTGCTAAAACCAAGTCTGAGCATATATTCATCAAACCATTTATACCACATTTTAAGAGATTGCTTTAAGCCATACAGTGACCTTTTAACAAGACATACCTAATTTTAAGTGCCCTTTTGAACAAAACCGTCAGGTTGCCTCATGTATATGGCTTATTTAAGTTCTCCATGTAGGAAAGCTGTTTTAACATCCATTTGTTCAAGAAATATATTGAAATGTGCCACCATCAATAACAACACTCTAATTGAGCTGTGTTTTACCACAGGTGAGAAAATTTCTGAGTAATCCACCCCCTCTTGTTGAGTAAAACATTTAGCCACTAATCTGGCCTTAAATCTTCTTGGTTCAACTCTAGGGATTCCTTCCTTTTTCTTGAAGATCCATTTGCATCCAACAACCCTTGAATTTTTAGGTCTTTCTACCAATTCCCAAGTTCTATTCTTTTGAAGTGAAGACATTTCCTCCTGTATAGCCTTCAACCATAGGTTGCTGTCACTACTGCTAATTGCCTCTTTGTAGGTTTATGGTTCACCTTCTTCTTCAATATCACTTCCTGCTACTAAGGCAAAAGCTATAAGCTCCTCATGGCCATTTTTCTTGGGTGGTTTATGTGATCTTCTCTGTCTATCTCTAGCTAGAGTGTATGATTATGAGACTGCTTCCGGCTAGGATACATCATCAGTGAGATCAGATTGTTCTTGCTCTTGAGGTTGGTTATGTTCATCACCTATAGTAGGGATAGTAGCCTCCACCTCAAGCTTTAGTGTCTGCTTGAATACTTCTGGTTCTTAGGGTGTTTCAGATGCTTTTGTTAGGTTGGCCATCTGCTGTTCATTGAAGACAACATCTTTGCTAATGATGCACTTAGGATGACCAGGTTCTAGACACCAAAGTTTGTAACCTTTCACACCTACTGGATAGCCAATGAAGATGCACTTCAAAGCTCGTGGCTCAAGTTTGTCTTGCCTTATGTAAGCATAAGCAAGACACCCAAAAGTTCTATGCCTGCTATAATCTGCTGGTTTGGCACTCCAAACTTCTTGTGGGGTCTTAAAATTGATTGCTAATGATGGACATCTGTTAATTAGATAGGCTACAGTAGTTACAGCCTCTACCCAAAAGGTTTTTGGAAGCCTTGCATTGTCTAGCATGCATCTCACTCTTTCAAGAAGTGTCTTGTTAAATCTTTCTGCCAATCCATTCTGCTGTGGGGTCTTCTCCACTAAGAAATGTCTTGCTATGCCATTCTCTCTGCACATTTGAGCAAATTGATTAGCACAAAATTCCTGGCCATTATCAGTTCTTAGCTTCTTTAACTTTCCTGCTAGTTTGTGTTTCTACCAATGTCTTTCATTCCATGAATCTTGAGCAAGCATCATTCTTATTCTTTAACAAATACAATGAGACCTTCCTTAATAATCATCAATTGAGATGAAATATTTGGCTCCAACATGGGATGCAACTCTTGCAGGTCCCTAAAGATCCGAGTGGACATAATCAAGAACCCCTTTTATTGTATGTTTAACCTTTGTGAACTTCAATCTTCTGGCTTTACCCATTACACAATGTTCACAGAATTCTAGAGATTCTATCTTATCTCCACGTAGCAGCCCTTGTTTTTGCAGCTCATCTAGGCCCTTTAGGCTAACATGGCCCAATCTTCGATGCCATAATGTTGTCTTATCAGTGGCATTTGTCACTGCATTAGTTGAGCCCCCTATTATTGTCTTGCCAGCTAGTGAATACAGACCATTCATTCTAATGCCCTTCATGACCACCATTGACCCTTTACATACCCTCAGACTTCCATTTTCACACTTAAATGTATAACCCCCAAGATCTAACATCCCTAATGAAATTAAGTTTCTCCTCAATTCAGGAACATATCTGACATTTGATAGAACTCTTTCCATACCATCAAGCATCTTGATCTTGATTGTACCCATCCCCATCACTTTACATGCCTTATTGGTGCCAAGCATAACAGTCCCTTTTCACTGTCTTGTAGTGTTTCAAACCAGCTTTGATTTGGACACATGTGATAAGAACAACCCGAGTCCAAGATCCATTCTTTACTTGGACCTGAATCAGTTATGAGCAGTATTTCAGCCTTTCATAGCCTTCCTCAACATTTGCAACATCTCTTGAAATCTTTGGTCTCTGTACAGGCTTGGTCTTCTTCTCAGGGCAAACCCTCTTGAAATGGCCTTCTTTGTGACAAAGAAAACATTTTCTTTTGACCCTTGACTTGGATCTTGATTTGCTTCTTGGCTTGAAATCCCTCCTATCCAATCTTCCTTTGACTGTCAGGCCCTCAGCAAATTCTTTTGTTTCACCATTTTTCTACAGCTCCTTTGAATTTAAATTCACCTTTACTTTTGCAATTGTCAAAGTTTCTTTCCGATAGAGCATTGTGTCAACAAAATGCTCATATCGTTTTGGCAGAGAACTGAGAAGAATTATGGCCTGGTCTTCATCCTCGATCTTCACATCGATGCTCTTTAAGATCAAGAACAATTCGATTGAAGTCATCAACATGTTTCTTCAAGGGTTTTCCATCATGCATTTCAAGAGTATAAAGCCTCTTTTTCAAATAAAGCCTGTTTGCCAATGACTTTTTCATGTACAGAGCCTTCAGCTTTTCCCAGATTCCCATGGCGGTTTCTTGATTAGCAACCTCTCTCAGAACTTCATCTCCAAAACTGAGAAGAATGGCACTGTGTACCTTATTCACCACATCTTCCCTTGACTTTTCTTCAACCTTCAAGAGTGTTTCCTTGGATAGAGATGCATCCAAACCCTGATGAACAAGCAATGCCTTCATTTTCAGGTGCCATAGACAAAAATCATTGGAACCTGTGAATTTCTCCACTTCTAATTTTGCCATTGCCATGCCTCCCACGTATCTTGCTCTGATGCCACTTGTAGATGATAACGCAGATCAAGAATCAAGAAGTCGATTACTTCATGTACACTTACTGATTACAAACATTCAACGTTATTGAACAATTCAATTGTAATGCAAGCAAGACATAGAAAGCTTCACTCATAGAAATCTTTAAGAGTTACAAGAGACTATTACAATCACTATCTCTCTGTTTACTCTCTCATTTCTGTTCTTCCTCTCTATCTGTTCCCTCTTTCTTTCTCTAGTTGTTATTTTTGTTACAAAAATACCTTTTATACCCTATTACAGCCAATTCAGTTACTCATAGTTAACCGACTTATTAAACCAACACTCTTACTTGAACTAACACTTCACTTGGGCCGGACTTGGGCTTTAATATTGAACCACTATATTACTAACAAAGAATTTACAAATGAGAGAGAAACTGAGTGGCGGTCTCTCTTTCCTGAAAATTATGGAGAAAGTTTAATACAGAATCACAGTCCAATGCATGTATTATTATTATACATATGGTTTATATATATATATATATATATATATATATAGACATATATACAATGATCACTTGAAGAAAGACCTTTGGAAAAAGAGGAAAGGGTGGAAGATGAGAGTGGCAAGTGCATCAGAGTAGACAACAAAGACAAAGGGACTCATTCGTTTGGACATGACTGCTTTGCTTGCTCAGTGTGATCAAACCGACAGTAAGAGTTTCCACCATGATCATGGCCAAAAATGGCACCAAACCTTTCAACCAAGAAGTCAATCTTATCAAAGCCTTGAGAATTAGATTTGGACAATCCTATTCTGCTAAAGAGTCTGTACCTTTTTTTATTTCAATAATGTTCTTTTTTTTTGGTCACTTGCGTAATCAAATCTTAAATAGGAATCCACTAGAAAAAAAAAAAAAAAAAAAACTTAAATAGGAAGCACGTGCCCTTTTTTTTTCCTTTTTAGGCAAAGCACATCCCTACCTGAAAAGGCTTTTTTTTTTTTTTTTTTTTAATATAAGATGTGTGGTTTGCAAAGTATGAGGTAAAAATCAACTTAGAAAAAAAAATGAGGTAAAAATTTGGATACTCTAGTGATATGATATTTATTTTCTTTATTTATTTTTTCTTCAAAAATACAACGACTTTATTTTGCATATTGAAGAATAAAGCTAAGGGCCACCGGAGGTGCCCCTCCCCACGACGACGTGGCACTGACAGGGAAGTTGATTTGGCTTTATCATCCGGGAAAATTTGAAAAAAAGAGTTAAGAAAATTTGAATACTTTATTTTTTTTGAAAATTATTTTGATCCGGATCCTCTCTTTCTTCTTTCTTGAATCTTCTCTTTTGCCCTAGTACCCTTCATCTCCTCTCTCTGCAAAGAAAACAAACCGGTGGCTAAGGAAAGAGAAACAGTGAATTTTTTTGGCGCTCTTTTTTGTTTTTGTTTTCTCCTTTTTGACAGGGACAGAAGGAAGTTTAGAAACATCTCCAGGCTTGGATTTTCATTTTTTTTTCCTTTTTTAATCTTGCAAATTATTCTTGATAAAATTTAACATAGTCAAACAAAATTTTTTTAAGTGATATAAATAAATACAGCTTTTAAAAATATAGCATAACATGTATTTAAAAAAAAAAAAAAAAAAACAACGGTCTCTGTCCAGATTGAAGCAATCATAACATCTCTGGTCTCTTGGAGGTCTTTTACATGTTTCTTCTTGGTAGTGTTTTGTTTATGAGATATTGAATTAAAAAAAAAAACTCGAGTAAAAACAACACATACTCAGGGAAAAAAAAAACATATTTGAGTAGAAACTAAAATCAAATCAATAGAATCAAAACGTGCTTCTCCATTAAAAGATTTTTTTTTTTTTGAATTTTTAAAATCTTGAAAAGCCGAACTCGTTGGCTATAAACCCATTTGCAAAACTAATCTAACACCTCACTCTCCTTTTTTTTTTTTTTTTTGTTTTTCCTAAGCAAAGATTTTATTTTACAGTCATTTGCAGAACCAAAAAAAAAAAAGACACTAGACAAACGGAGGAGGAGGAAGAGAGTGGAGTTAGAAAGAAGCCTTTCATCCGAAGGAAAGGAAAAAAAACAACAGTGCGGTTTTGCATTTTTATTCCAGTGGGAAAATATTCATCACATACCTTTTGGTTTGAATCAGGATGTACAAAAGAGAGAGATGTTTCTTATGCAATGAGCCCCATGAGACGTAATATAACGTTGTAGAAATTATATAACAATGATCACCGCTCTATGCACTATGTATATAATATATAGAGCACTCCTTGAGTGGCAAAAGTGCTATAAGCGCCAAGAGCACTGCCTTGAGTGGCGCATAATTTCGTTTTGGTCGTATACCATGCGATGGCCATAGTATATACAGAGATTAGTGTTTGGGTCCCTGGTTCCCCTCATTCTCAATTCTTTATGCACCATCGTTGGCTGAGTTTAAGGAGGGGCTGGAAGCTCCCAATGAAGAGACATCAAGCTCTCAAAACTGGAGAAGGCAGCAGCTTCAAGTTTGGAACTGCACAGCTACAACAATGGCTGAAGGTTTGGCTGAAGGTATGTCTGATCACGTTTAAGCGCTTTTTGATCTTGTATGCTATTGGTTATTGCGTATCTAGACCGTATTTAAGTCTAATAGTTGACATCAGAGCCATTTTATACTTTTGCCTTGCGTTTTAAAAATATGCAAAATACTCAATTTTTTGAAATATTACTTAACATTTTTTTTTTTGATTTCAGATATATAGATTTTGGATGTTTTGATGGAAATTAAGATTAAAAATCATTGAAATATTAGATTTCTAACATTTTTTGGATTTAAAATGTCAAAAATAGTGTCTAAAATGTTAGAACATACCAGGTCAAAATTGGGTTGTTTGACCTATCTGGAGGTTGAAGGAACCCCCCTGCAAGCGAAATGACTTGTTGTAGGGCTACAATTCACTCAACCATAGAGTAAAATGAAATGTCGTTTTGTGCAAGCCCTCAACAAAATGACATGTAGCTTGTGATAGTTGGTTCTCTTATCTGTGAGGTGAAACGATACGTCGTTTTATTTTGGGCAGATTTAAAAAAATCTGAAATAAAAAAATTGGTTATTTTTTTGGATTTAATAAATTGAATTTTTTGGGAAAATTTTCATAAAATTCACATTTCAATAGTTTATGAAATTTTCATAATATCCACAATTTTTTATATTTTTATAATTTTTCATATTTTGGTATAATTTATGAAAAGATTCATAATTTTGAATATTCAAAATTTCTTGTATTTGTTATGAATATTATATATTTTGTGTGGATATAATTTTTGTATCTTTATGTGCATATATTATTCACTATGTATAATTTGTGATTTTTTAATTATGTATGCAATATTAAGTTGAATAATTTAGTACATTAAAATTTTATATGTTAGTGCTAGATTATGTTATTTGCATGTATAATTTTAATTTATGCATAAAGAATATCAATACATAAATTTTTGGTTTTTTGTTCATATTTATTTAGATTGCTTTAAGTTAGATGCAATTCATTTATGAACAAAATTTTAGAATAAATGTCTAGTTATCCATATAATTTTAATTAATTAGAGTTTAGCTGTAGCAGCTTTAATTATATAAAATTATATATTAAGTGATTTAATATCACATTTAAAAAATAACATTTGTTGTAATTAATCATAATTGATCTAATAAAT
Source organism: Artocarpus hirsutus (assembly GCA_946598075.1). Taxonomy (NCBI): domain Eukaryota; kingdom Viridiplantae; phylum Streptophyta; class Magnoliopsida; order Rosales; family Moraceae; genus Artocarpus; species Artocarpus hirsutus. The sequence goes on from CAMOHE010050274.1 coordinate 37,316, forward strand.
TTTATCCCATGGGAATTTTTATTATTTTTATATCATTAATTAGGATAGAATATCAAATAATATTTCTTAATTTACCCGCAAGAATTAAGAAAAGAAACATAATTTGATAATTTTATTATAAAGTTAAATGAATCTAATTGAATTAGAACTTTAGCCCGTAAGCAAGTTTTATATCACTAGATTCATAATTTTTGAACATGATTTACATTGGTAAAACATGAAACAAGTTTATGTAATATAAGCATGTAATTTTTATGCAGCCTTGCAACCTACGAATTACTCTGATATTAAATGTGAAATTCCCAAATTTAGAGGGAATAATTATAAGAAGGAGATAATTCTTCTTCACCTTGGGTGGATGGACATAGAGTATACTATTCGAAAAAATGAGCCTGTTATTACTAACACTAGCAATGTGGATGAAAAGGCTCTTCATGAACAATGAGAGCAATCTAATCACCTCAATATGATGCTCATAAAGACCCAAATTTTTGCTGGTATTAGACGTTCTATTGATCAACATAAGAATTCCAAGGCATAGCTTAAAGCCATTGATGTGTAGTTTGTAACATCAGATAAAACATTTACCAGCACTCTTATAATGAGATTTTCATCCTTAAGGCTCACTAGTGTTAGAAGTGTATGTGAACACATCATAGAGATAAGGGACAACACAGTTCGACTAAAAACACTTGAGGTTGATATGTTTGAATCATTTCTTGTCCATTATATATTAAACACTCTTCCGCATCAGTATGGACATTTCAAAATATCGTACAACACACATAAGGATAAATTGTTAACTAATGAAATAATGACTATGTGTGTTCAGAACAAAAGGAAGGCTGACAATGGAAATCAGTGAAAGTGTATTAATAGCAACATAAGAAAAGAATAAAAAACAAGTGGAATACAAGAAGAAAGGTAAAATATTTATTCAAGGTGGAATTAAAAAAGAATCCAAGTGTTTCTTCTGTAAAAAGAAGAGACACATGAAGAATGATTGCACTAAGCTCCAGAAGCTTGAAAAGAAATGTAATCTAATCTCTTTTGTTTGTTATGAATCTAATATAGGTGATGTAAATCATAATACATGGTGGATTGATTCTGGTTCTACAATCCATATTTCAAATATCTTGTAGGGCATGCGAAACCTAAAGACGCCAGTGGGAAGTGAACAAAACATCTATTTGGGAAACAAGATATGTTCATATGTGGAGGTAATTGGGACATACACTTTAAATTTAAGTACTAGTTTTGTTTTGAATTTGGAAAAGACTAATTATATTCCTAGTCACGATGGGAGTTGTCAACGTTTCTCAGGGTCCAAGGCAAATCACAAGAAGTCCGTGGCCCATTGTGAATAGTGGAGTAAATTTTGCGTGAAACCTTTTCTTTGAAAAATTTGTTCAATATTTTCACATCCAAGTAGTACAGATGAATAAAATTGGAATACCATATACTGTAATGTTAAAATATGCTATTTATTTTATTGTTTAAAAAAATGTTATTTACTTCAAATGGATTAATAGAAAGGCTTGCAAGGTATAATTTCTTAAGAGAAAATTGTATGTTATGCCACACTTTTAAAAAAATATTTTTATTCAAGCTATAACTAAAAAAAGGTTGTGTCACAGCTCATATTATATGTTTAAATTATGGCACATTTAAACATTTGTGACATTTATAAAAAATAAGTTTTAAAATATAGTATTTATGAAAATTATCATTTCTCAAAGAACTAATACACCCTATCATAGAGTAAATTTGATATACACTTTTTTACTATCACTATTACGTTCTATCACTTTTTTTTCTTAATCCATGTCATTTCTCCTAGTTAAAAAAGCCAAAGTACCTATAAATAACACCTATTTATCTAACTTTAACCCAAAATACTTGACAATAATAATGTTCATATTAATAAAAAATGATATGTTTCAAACTTTTTCATAAAAATAAAAAATTAAAAAACAATATCGTAATTTTCAAAAGTGTAATATTTTAAAATTTATTTTTTTATAAACACCATAAATATTTTAACGTAAAATAATTTAAACAAATAATATAAATAAAAATATGGTATAAACTTTTTAAGTAAAGCATGGATAAAAACTATATTTAAAAACACCGCACAAAAGGTAATTTTCTTAAAACGATGGTGGAGAAATGATTTCTCAAATTCACACCCAGGTCATAATGCACTGGAAATGTCCAATAGGGCCCCATTATCTGGGATTTCAATCCAACCCGAAACACTTAATTTGGAATACCTTTAACCCGACCCGAATTTGGCCACTGTTTTTCTCTGTCTTTCCAAGATTAATTACCCGCAGTTGCTCTTTTTCTCTGATTAGTTCTCTGAAACCCCCAAATTTCTGATCCATTTTCTCTCCTCACAAATACCATATGTCAGTACAGATTTAAGGGATTCTATATTTTTCTTCATTCAAATATATTTTTTTTGCACTGAGAAGATGGGTTCTGCTGAGCCGGATTTCGAGGATTTTCTGGAGGAGAAGAAACGGGTGAGAAACCCTCTTGTCCCAGTAGGTAAGTTTTCATTTCACCATTTTCATTTTCTTGATAAAGTTTTGATTTTCTTATTTTAATTTTTATTTTTGAACGTTTTCTTTCTTTTTTTTTTTTTTAATACATGTGCGTTTGGCAGAAGTAATGCTCTATTTTTGTGGAAATTTTTGTAATTCATAGGTTAAATTGACAATTGGTTTTGAGATTTATAGTGGGGTTAAGTTAATTGTTTATAGAAAGGAATTTTTTGATGGGTTTTGAAAATTCCTTGTGAACATGACAGCATATTTAATTTCCACAGAGAAGGTCTTTTTAATTTGTTTTTTGAAATGTAAATTTTGGAGTTTGCAGAGATAATTAGTAGAGTTGGATTGGAAAAGTTTTAAACTTTGGGACAAAGAACTAAGAAAGTGGCTCAGAGTATCTCTAGTTTCTTGTCCTTGAAAGCATTTAGGCTTTACTTAGTATGATTGTGGTTGGTTGGTTGGTTGGTTGGTTTGTTTCTTGGTTTCAGGATGCAGTAAAGTACTTTGGTATGGACTTTCTCCGGATTTTTTTTTCGCGTGACCTGCTTTGCCGAAAAAAGTTTGTACGCATTCAGGCTTAATGAAATAGTTTTCATGTCAAAATTTAGGTTTTGGCCTAGTAGTTTTGATGTTGGTGAATTTTGAATATGCAAGTTGGATTATTGAAAATGCTCCGGGTACTTGAACACTTGCTAAGATTATCTGCAGAGTATAAGGGAAGTTTTGGTTTGGAAAAGCTGGGAGTGGGAGATACTTTGGGATTTAGTTTTCTGAATTGTTTTATTAAGCATGGGGCGGGGACGAGGAGCGGAGATTTTAAATGTTTGTCTGAAAGGTGAGTGCAAATGAGCATTCTCCTCCAATTCCTAAAATCTTTTATTGTCTTTGGTTTAGGGTCTTACTAAGTCTTGTCAGAGACTTAGAGTGGCTTTCTTATGAAGTCAATCCTGCATTACTTTTGATGAAGTTGCAAGTTTTTACTAGTCTAATATCAGGGTAATCCAAAATAGAATAGTCACGTTGCCATATTGATTATGCACAATCTGGTGCTTCTTCTCGGGGAATATGGAGGATTTGTGTTTTGAAGTGTAGAACAGAACCACACATGCAAATAGAAAATAATTTTTGTTAAACATTTATAGTGCCATTATACCGACACCACTACAAAATGATCTCTCTATGAAAAATAGAGCACACGTGCAAATATTAATTAATTTTTATTAAATATTTATATTGTTGTTACACCACCACCACTACAAAATGATCTTACGAAGTATAAAAACAGTTAGTTTAAAAACTATGAGTCGGCAAAATAAAAGAAAAAGCTAGATCACTATTTTTTTTCTCACTACAAGACAAAAGCACTCAATTCCTCATACAACTTATTTTTCCATTATCTCTTTTTTTTTTTGTTCCCTTTGTTCTGCCATGCATAATTAAATGAATGGAGGCCTATTTATAGGCTCATATATTGGGACAAGAACCTGCCTCTTCATGAGCTTTTCCAAAATAAGACCCACTAGAAATCATTTCTTCCATGTTCCTTTGAGCTATTTGTTTTGCATCTGAATAACCTTTCAAATAGTCAAGAAATTCCTTTCTACATCATCCGGCACTTGTTGACATGGTCCAACACTATGGCTGCCAGTTTTTGGTCGCTATTCAAAGGGAAGTGGGCTCGAAAGTTGCAACCGATGGTGGAGGAGAATGGTGATGGTTAGCAAAGAATGTGTCGATGGAGTTGGGGTTTCAAATCCTATATGCTTGTTTATTATCACATTCCAAAATTGGACTTGGGCTGACTTCCTTAAAAAAAAAAAAAATTGCTCTTGGTCAAGCACGGGCCCAAAATGGGCAATTCTATTAAGGCTTTCTGAGGCTTGCGCCACAGCAGCCTTGAGGCACCTTGCTCAAGCAATTCAAAGCGTGCTTTGAAACGTTGAGTGAGCGCCTCAGAGGCGCTCCTTGAGGCATACAAGGCGCACGTCTTTTTAAACCATGATACAAGACTTAATGGTTGTCTTTTATTTGATGACAAAGATATTGGGTACACGGGTCAATTGAATTTAGGCCAGTATTGATCTTCAAACTTGGTTCTGGAGTAGTTTCGTGGTGTAGCAAAAGACAGCCAATAGTTTCACTGTCCACTACAAAACCTGAGTATAGGCAGCAACTACGGTAGCTCAGGAAATCGCATGGTTGATCTAGTTGATGGAAGATCTATACCAACCGGTTGATTAGGCAATGCCGCTTTATTGGGACAATCAATTGGTAGTCTGCTCGGTGGAAAATCCAGTGTTTTGTGCAAGGACAAAGCATGTAGAGGTGCATTAATATTTCATTAGAGAAAAATTGTTACAAGAAGATATGGAGTTGCACCATGTTAAGATAGATGATCAAGTAGCACATTTGTTTACCAAAGGATTAAACACTGACAAGTTTGAAAAGTTTCAAAATCGACTCAACATTTCTAATCGGAGAAGTTCAGAGGCTGGCATTGAAGGGGAGTACAAATTCAATAGGCCCAATATCTATGTCATTAGATAAAAGACAAGCATTAAGTCTTGTGTATAGCATGCAACTCGTGCTAGGAAGCTTCATGTCATGCTTCACGTTCACTTGGATTATATCAAGTGGCAGCCATCTATGGCACATGTGAGCCTATAAATAGGAGTCTATTCATTTGCGTATGCATAGTAGAGCAAAGAAAAAATAGAGGAGTGGAGAAATAAGTAGGGTGAGGAATTGAGTACTTTTGTCTTGTAATGAGAAAAAGTAGTGTTCTAGCTTTTATTTTATTTTGCTAAGTATTAATTTTTAAACTAGTTGTTTATATACTTCCTACAGAAATCATTTTGTAGTGGTGTTGGTGTAATAGTATTATAAATTTTTAATAAAATATATTTTCTATTTGCGCGCCTCGTTCTGTTCTACATGAAGCTCTTCTAATGTTTATGTTATGTATCTGCAAGGAGACCTGGTATATACTATATTGATCTATTTTGGGGGTTGGCTTTACTATGCTAAACCATCTCCTTTCAGAATATTAAAATATTTTTGCCTCATTCAAGTGAAATCTATTATTGCCTGGTTCAAAAGTCACAATATTTTTGACTGGTTCATATTTTCATTGAATTTTCTATTCTAATTCCTACAAACTGCTAATACTTGTAAAATTTATAACGTGTGACTTTAAAATCAGACAAAATTTTAGGCGCTTTCTAACTAATCCATTTCTGCTAAACCATTTCTAACCATACTTAATGACGGTACTCGTATCTAATTTTAGATCTGATCCAACAGTGGGAGTAGAATTATTAAGGGATTGGCAATATGAAGGGATTACTTTTGTAATACCTGAGAATGCAAGGTAGAACATTAACATTCCCTTGAATACAAGGTCATATCTTGCATTTTTCTCCTTTTTATGCTTTCTAATGGTGACCATGCCATGAATTCAAATAAGTTGGTCTTATTCTTTCATGAAGCTAACATTTGAGGTTCTTACATATGCCTTACCTATAGTTTCCGTCTTAACTAACAAAATTTATATTCTTAGCAAAAAGAAGATTATAGGGGTAGAGGATGGCTTGTCCAAATAACTCTGGGCGTAGGCCGCCACATGTTTTATGGATCGCCCTTGAAGTGGATTGCCCATATACTTTGACCACCACGGCATGTCCCAACTTGAACCCACGAATTCTTGCGTGGGGACCAGTGTGCTTACCACCCCGCCAAGCTCTTGGTGCTAGATTTGTGTTGTAATCAAATTGGTGATTTGTCTTATTCGTTGATTTGAATTTTTCAGGGGCTCTTTTGACTGCGGGAGTGCTAACAGCTGGTTTGATCAGCTTCAGGCAAGGGAATTCTCAGTTGGGTCAGATGCTCATGAGAGCTCGTGTGGTTGTCCAAGGTGCAACCGTGGCGCTTATGGTTGGCACTGCTTACTACTATGGCGACAATCCTTGGCAATCAAAGTAGACCAAGAAAATTTTTGCATATTCAGAAGCCAACAGGGTCAAAATTTGTAATTTTTGTCTGTGAACGACCATGTTTTTTCACGAGCAATATTCAATATTACCTTTTCACTTTTCTTTCTCAGCAAAAAAAAAAAAAGGGTAAATAAATTGACCAATCTTTGTAATATGATGTTATATGGACCTTTTTGGCGACTGGAATAAATCGACAAAGGAACGCTTCCATTTAGCCTGTGAGCGTTATTCAGCAAAGATGAGTGCTCGGTCAATGAGGTGCTCTTTTTCTTTTTGTCTTTTTGGGTGTGATTGTTGGTCAATATTTTCTTATGGAGCTCACAACCTCTGCAATTTAAGCATTATTTTATATGTAACTATTTATGTTAAAAACTTACAACGCGTATACGACACAAAATTGTCTTCAGTTATAGATTAGATTATTTAAAATTTAATCAAACTTTTAAGTAACAGGAGCTATCGATAGGTCAAAATGCATGTTTTATCGAGACTCTTACCTAAAAGAGTGGCATGATAATAGTTAAAACATACACTTCCACTAGATTTTTCTTACGAACCGAATCTTGACCTTTTTCATCTCATCGTTATTCAATCGGAATCATAAATTCCTTCGCTAGTAGGAAGAGAGAGAAGGGAGGAGCAAGATCGTTATTTATTTATTTTTTCTTTTGGCTGGGAACAAGACAGTAGTTGGCAGTTAAAACTAAGCTTTCATTGACTTTTTTTTTTCTCCCAACAATTGATTGATTTGAGTGTTGTAAAATGTGTTTAACGCATGATTAAGGCCTCAAAGTTCGGTCTAATCTTTACCTCTTATTCGGTTCGGTTATTCATTTCGTACTTTTTACTTCATAAATTCTGATTTCTTTCTATTCTAAAGTGTACATAGTTTGACCCCAAAATCTTCCTAATGTTTGACAACTAAAAAATCAATTCCATTCACATGGTTTGAACTAAGGGTATTTAGGTATCAGATTACATCTCCCTTTAACTAGTGTTTCACAACCAAAAAATCAAATTTGTTCACGTAGTTTGAATTTGGGACGTTTACGGATTAGGAGTCAATCCGTAATCTAATTTGTACAAATTGGATTGAGAAAATCTCAATCTAAAACCAATATGTGAACAACCTGATCTAATCCAGTCCGAAAACCACTAAATTTGTGGATTGGATTCTGCGGATTAACGGATTGAGCTTTCAAATTTATTAAAAAAACTAAAAATTAATATTAACATAATATAACATTATATAATTCATTAAAATCCAACATATTACAAACCAATTAAAAGCAAGTCTTTGATAATAATCCAAATTGTGCCACTACAAAACACTAAAACTACCAAACTTAAATAAACTTTAGACATAATTAAATATCATAAGTAAACAATGTTAGTTTTTCTAATTGAGCTAAACCTTTTTTAGCATATAAACTTTAGAAATATCGTAGATGTATAGGTTTATGTATTTACTAAAATTTTTGTATATATTGATATCTACAATAATATATATAGTTTGGATTCACAAATTATACGGATTAAGAGATAGTTAATCCGTAATACAATGCGTACTCATATTAAGATTTTCATAATTTAAAACCAATTCGTATTTTATATAATCCAATCAAATTTGACAGATTAGATGGGATTGAAGGGATTTACAGATTATGTGAATACCCCTAGTATGAACTCAAAATATCTCTTGAACTAGCATTTGATTTCCAAAAAATCAAATCCATTTCAAAACATATATGACAGTTTAAACTCAAAATTTTATCTAAATTTAAAATTATCTCTCATTATTTTCAAGATTTTGAACCTATTTTTCTCACATTTTTCAAACTTTATGTTTTAAATAATAAAGTTTAAATCATCATGTTTCAAACTCATAAAATCAAGGAGAAACATGGAGATTCATCAACCTAGAAGTCTACGTAGTTTTCCTTGTTTTGTTTTGCTGTCATAACTTTGTCCTTCTCTGCTTCTTTTATTAGATGAAGAGTCATCATTTTACTTGGGAAATGCAGTTACCAACCCACGATATTCAAAAAAAAAAAAAAAAAAAAAGGAAAAAATTTACCAACTCTTCACATTTTTATAGGAAGAAATTTTTTCCAATGTTATTTTAGTTATTAAATTAAATTTTTAAAGATTTAATTTATGAGATCACTATCAACATTAAAAATTTACATTACATAATATAAAACTATTATCACCTATCAATCACACCATCAGAAGTGCACGTAACGGCTAAAGGTACTAATTTTATATGTAGAGATAAAAAAATGATGTTTTTTATCATAAAAAAAATTTCCCAATGAGTCTCAAATTTGGGCGTACATTACAATTATTTCATGACAGATATAGTACACCATTATAACACTACACTATGCCATCATATTTTATAACTTTGATAAAAAGACCATAAATTTTGTTGATAATATTATTTAAACTATATATAATTTTTGTACGTTATAATATAAAGATTTTACATGCTGTAATAAATTTGTCTTTTCTTTTCTTTTTTTTTGTTTTAATCATGTAGCACTTCATTTGTTTGTAAGGAACTAAAGAATTACACATAGAACACGTTTATTGTAATACAACATGATGTAAAAACCTTTCATATATTATAATAAATTTTTATTTTTTTTAAGTGTTGTCAAACGAAAGAGTTAACAGATGGAACACGTTTGTCCTGACTACATGTTTTTATTGTCAGAAAAAAACGACATGTTTTTGTATGTGTCAAAGGAAAAAGGAAAATAAAAGGGCCAACAAGCTTACCAGGGATGTAACCCGCTAGCAAGAACAAAGAGCATGTTTCAACTCCGGTTTGAACCGAAAAATTTGAATTAAAAATAATGTAGCAATTTTAAATTTTATGTAAAAAAAATAGGATAATAAAATAGTTTGAATTAAAAATAAGGTAGAAATTTAAATTTTATGTAAAAAAAATAGGATAATAAAATAGTTTCGGACCAAACAAATGTTTCCAAACAGACAAATGGTTACCTCATGTCTCTCAAGTTCCCCTGTCCTCTTCTTCCCTCAATTTGACCGAAATGTCTTTTTCCTCAAATAATAATCCATTGCTCTTAAAATTTTTATTTTTATTTTTTGTAATCTTTTTAAACATTTTAGACAAACTGACAGACTGATAAAGATGATAAAAGTTTATCTCATCATCTCTTGCAATGGGCCGAAAGGAGGAGTTTTGCACCTTTCATGTACATTAGCGAATATTCCCTGTACGGCTTCTCTGGAAAAGTCTGAACAAGCTATTAAAGCAAAAAATTGGTCAGGAAACTTTGTTTGGAGGGGGTGAACATCAGGAATGAGAATTACTTTTATTGTAGTATATGAGAGTTTTATACTGTAGTAATTTTTTTTATTGTTACTGTAACATGTGAAAACTTTATACTGTTCATAATTGAATTTGTGGTGAGAACTGCAGTTCCTACCATTTTACCAAACACCCGGTTAGAAAGTGGTGTAAGATTAGATTACAATGCAGGAAATAAACAATTGATCTTTGAATTATTAAAACAATATTAGAGGTGGATTGTCATTTTTGATTCAATAACATATCCAAATGATTTTCATCAAAAAATAATGGATAAAAAATAGAGAGATTTGTTTTAGTTTTATTTGTTACAAAAAATAGAGATTTAAATCTTGGATTATTAACATAATTGGAACGGATCAAAGTAATCTTAATTTGTCCTTAACGAAAAGTGCTTAATTTAAAATTAGTTATTGACACCTCTTATTTTATTTTCCACACACTTTGTTTTAAATAAAATCCATTATTACTATATGATCAATTAATAAAATTATATTTAAGGACAAAGGTGTTTTAAAAAATTACAAATTACACACTCCACCTTAAAAATTTATTCACTGTTTAAAAATTAATTGTGTTGTATTTTTTTCAAAAGAATAAAAATGGATTCTAAGGTTAAAGAGCCTCCCTAAAAAAAATACCTGATTTATTTCTTCTTCAAAATTGGTATTTTTTTTTTCACTTTATTGTTTAACATAAACCAATTACATAAACTATTGTTCCTATCTTACAAACAATTTTGTTTAACAAAAAGAAAAAATTAAAAAAAAAACTTATGGTTTAATAAAATGAAAACGTATCGTTTTCATTTTTCCTTGAAGGAATACAAATTCTTTGATACATACATACATACATACATACATATATATATATATATATAAACTGTGAGGAATCGTGCTGAAGGACTTAAAGATACATATATATATATATATATATATATATATATATATATATATATATAAACTGTGAGGAATCGTGCTGAAGGACTTAAAGATTGGTTTAATAAAGAGGAAAAATGATATTAAAATAAAAATTATCATTTAATAAAATAAAAAAGTGTCGTGTTTCTGTATACTGTTCAAAAAATCGTTATATTTTATTTAGTGCATGAAATTATGATAAAAGCATGTGTGATAAAAAATTGTCAGACTTTATTATTTTTTATTTTTAAAATTTGAAATATTAGATTTTATGATCATAAACCAAATTACCAAAGTGTGTTTTTTCTTTCTTTTTTTCATGTAAAAAGAAAAAAATTTGAAAAAAAATTATAAGTTTGGTAGAAAAAAGAAAAACAATATTATTAAGAATGCTTGGACTTTTTTTTTTATTTTAAAAGAGATGTAGCAGGTAGAATGAGAATTGGTTTCAAAAACAGGGTGTAAAAAGCAAAATGGAGGGAGTGAAAGAGAGGGGGTGCATTTTAAATCTGAGTTCTTTAATGATTATAAGACCACAAAGAATATATTATTAGTAAGATACTGTTTTGTAACCATTCATAGGGTGTTTGACAATCATTAATGGAAATCGTTTTTACTATAGTATATGAGAGCTTTACGTTGTAACAACTTTTTTTTTTATACTGTAGCATATGAAAGCTTTATATTGTTCATAACTGAGTTTGTGGTTCACACCACTCTTAACCAAACATCTTCCCAATTTGTATTTATTGTTAGTTATAAATATTTTTTATTTTGATTTTGAATTTCGTGTTTTTTTAGAGAATTTTACTACATCAAAAAATTATATTATTGTTAAAAATTTTATTTTTCAACCATTAGATATCTGTATATAAGATAATTTGTTGCTACACATTTATATTTGGATGCTTTTGGAATGGATTTTTTTTTTTTTTTTTTGGACAGATGTTTTATACTTTTGTTTATTGTTGCACAAATATTTTGATATTGGCGTTGGATTGAAGCAATGCCAAAGTCATTTCCAATCATGACCCCATTATGTTGACATGAACATGAAAGTGTTGACAAACTCTCGAGGCTTTCTAAACGTCATCCTTTCTATTCTATTTATTTACCATTTTTAAAAATTCATTAATAATGTATTAATATGTAATCTAGTTTTATTAAACATGACTCATACGGCCAGTTAATAGTTAGTTTCTCTTTTTCTCTCTCCACAACAAATTGTTTCTTTTTCAACAAGCAAAAGAACAAACTTATTTCCCAAGCAAAAAACAAACTCATTGAATATGTCCGAATCTCGAGTGCGTTTGGTTCGTGGATTCGAACCACAACTTGAATCAATTTATTACAGTATTTTCTCTTACAAAAATTTAAATTTTTATTTAAATTTTTTATTCAAATCTATGAACCAAACAGACAATGTGTCAATCTATTAGACATAGTAATAATGATTTTTCGACCTAAGTATTCTAAATTTCATCAGTTATTTCTATCTCTAAAAAACAATCTCTTATTTCTATGTATACTAAATCAACTAGAAAAAGCTAATCAATAGGTTATACATAATCAGAGTAAAAAACAATCTTAAAAATAATAAAACACAAGAATTAAATATAATAGTCTATAAATCTTAAAAATAATTTGTATTCTGTTTTTCTTTTAAGTAGTAATTCATATGAACAGTCTACTGTTAGGGTATATGAAAAAAAAATCCTATTGAAATTACTTTCAATACTTTTTGTAAACTGTCATATTTCTATTAAATTCTGTGATTTTGATATATATATATATACACACACACATATATATTTATATATATTTATTTTAATGTAGTTTTAATAATTGATTAAAAACATTTTATTTTAAAAAGATCAGATCTAACATTTAAAACTACACACTATTTAGATATATCCCTATAGTAAAAACAATATATTTTGTTATTTTTAAGGGAGTTTATATAATTTTTAATAAACAAGGGAATTTGTATTTTTTTCATTCAAAAAAGGAAAAAAGTAAACCCCACGATTAATTTTTCCCATTAAGAAAAAAGGATTATTTTTTCTTCAAAAAACGCCTAGATTAATCAGCGCTGATTAAATTAGACTTGGGCACAAAGTTCGGACCACATTAGGACAGTCATTATTTCAACACGTGCTCATGAAGAATTCATTTGTATATGTTTTGACAAATTTCACATGTCACCATTTCTTTCTCATTTCTCCATACAGTTTTCTCTTTATATTTTCTCTTTTCTTCTTTCCCATTTTTTTTCCTTTGGTTCTCGGCGAATCTATAATAACAAGGCTCGACCCATCAACAGGTTCTTTATAATCGGTCTGAGAAAATTCGGTTCCTGCTTTAAGGTACCCAGTTTTTCTTTTTCTTTTTCTTTTTTTGATATATTTTTCTTTTTTCCATTTTCTATTCTTTTTCTAGCAACCAAAACAGAAGTCAAATCTTGATTCTTGTTTGTGTTTTTGGTCTGGTGGGTATGGCGTAGATCTTAACAAGATTGCATTTTTTTCACATGCAATGCTGGAGTTTTAAGCAATTAGAACCCATATTTTGACGTTTGTTTATCTATGTTGATAATGCTTTGGTCTGCAGATATGGTGTAGAAATAAAGAATGAAAATCTGGGATCTTACTGTATCTGGGTTTTTAACTTCTTGTTCTAAAAAGGCACAAAAACTTTTTTTTTTTTTTGGTGTTCTTCATTTTATATTTAGTGAAGGAAAATGAAAAAAAAAAAAAATGAAAAGAGGCCGAAATGTGGATAAGCTTCTATGCTTTTTATTATCTGTTCATACTTTGATGGTGAAGATTGTTCCAAGTCTAATCGCTTTCTTTTTTTTTTTTTTAATATAACCAAAATCTTGACTTTAACTTTCATTTTATTTTATTGACAGATTTTAGCAGTTTGTGGGATTAGTTTTGGTTGGCTCAAAATGTCTTCTCCAAGTAAAAGGAGAGAGATGGATGTCATGAAGTTGTAAGTTGCTCTTTGTTATTATCCCCTAATTGGCTAGTGATAGATCTGCATTGTTGTTTTTATTGCAGTATCTGGTTTTCATATGGTTGTGTTGGCTTCATAGTAAATTGATTGCAACATTGCTAAGGGTATTCTGGGTTTCCTGAGCACCCCATGTGAAGTGGGGCAAAAGGAAATATGGACAAATGCCTCAAATTTGTGGTCTGGTGTCCTAAACGGTTCCATATGTATATGCTTTCTTTTATAGGTTGAAGCCCGAATCCTTTACTAACGAGAGCAATAAAATAAAGACACATGTAGATGATTAATAGTGGTTCACCCTTACTATGAGAGCTACATCGAATTTCAGTCTCTACGGAATTTCACAGCTCATGCCTCTCCACAAACTCAACACTTTCTAGTTGTAGCTTGTCCACTCTCTCATGGGCTTGTGGGAGGATTAGAATGCTTTTATCCGTTTGCAAATGTTGGGCTAGTCCTTTCATGCTTATATTAAGTCATGGTTAATGGTGATTTATTTCATTTATGAGATTATGCTAATGTTATCCAGGATGATGAGTGATTACAATGTGGAAACAATAAATGATGGCCTCAATGAGTTCAATGTGGAATTCCATGGTCCAAAAGACAGTAATGTTTTCTTATTCTCACTCTTCTAGTTCCTAATCATGTATGCATTCCAAGCTAAACTTGTGTGTGTGTGTGTGTGTGTCTGTGTCTGTGTTGACATGCACTAACATCAAGCAATGAAAGATTTTAAAACGGACTTGTTGTTTCATGTAAACCAGAACATGGATTTTGTTCCTTGGAATTTGCATCTTAAGATACAAGAAAATCTTTTCTTTTGGTTACTAGCCTGAATATTTTTGCCTTTAGAGAGTGGAAATGGTTCGATAACACATTTTCAATACTTCTTAGTTGTTATCACACGGTATTGCTCTTGCAGCCTACAAAATTTGCACCTTATTTTATTACTACTTTTAGCTGACGTGATTATGGTGGTTGCAGGCCTTTATGAAGGTGGGTTTTGGAAAATACGTGTTGAGCTTCCTGATGCTTATCCTTATAAGTCTCCTTCTATTGGATTCGTGAACAAGATATTTCACCCTAATGTTGATGAAACGTAAGCGTATTTTTACTTTAGGATCTTTTGATTGCAAAAACGTCTATCTTTGTTGCTCAAAGATAGATGGAATGTTAATTTTCTTAGAGTAATCTCGATATAGTTGCTCTAGTGTCTTTTCTATTAACAAATTGATAGTTGGTCAGATGGTGTTTTGTTCTTCAAAACTTTTTGTCAATAGAACTGACTGGTTCCTGCTGAATAATTGCAGATCTGGTTCTGTCTGCTTAGACGTAATTAATCAATCATGGAGTCCAATGTTCGGTATTTATCATCTTATCTTAGTGAACTAACTGAGTGCCATTTAAATTAGATTGTAAAATCTCAATACATTGTATTGTGTTATTCTTCTCTCTTTCACAAATGATGGAAGGTTCGTTTTCTTTCTATTGTTTTACTTTCTAGCCTTTCTCCTTTTGGTTCACACGTGCATTTTTGGTTTTTTGCTTCTGCAGATCTTCTAAATGTTTTCGAAGTTTTCCTTCCACAACTTTTATTGTATCCAAATCCATCGGACCCACTCAACGGTGATGCCGCGTCATTGATGATGAAGGATCGGAAGCTATATGATCAGAAAGTAAAAGGTAATTATCCCGTCTTATATTGTGGATGCTTAATAAGCGGAAAGAAGATAGGTACATAACATATTCTTCAAGCTGAATGGCGGCACGAAAAGAAAAAAATGACGATGTTTTTCATGAATCTGATTTTTCATTCTCCTTTAGAGGAGTTTCTAGGATTGAAAACAGAAAATCACTCAAACTTAAAACTTACAAAGACTTTCCCTAAACGAGATGTTTTGAAGGAATTTTGCTTAAAAATGTAACCTTTTGCTTCACATTTAAACCGACGAACAAAAGGAAAATCATCTTCACATGATTTTTATGTCATTCCAGATATAATAAAAAAACAAAAGAAATACAAATCATATGTGTTGTCTTCTATTGATTTGTAACAGAGTACTGCGAGCGATATGCGAAAAAAGAGCATATTACCAACTTGACACCAGAAGAGGAGAGTGGTGATGAAGAGCACACTACTGATGAAGAAAGTGATCAAAGTGATGATGATATTGCTGGTCATGCAGACCTGTAATGTAATGGTTGTTGGAGCTATTTATAATCTTTTTCATTTAAGCCCCTCTTTACAGCAGTAGCACCACCAGACATACCTATTTAGATGACCTCTATTTAATCGCAAATCCTATTTGTAGACTAAATTTAATTTATTTGTAAAAATCAGGAACTATGCAAGAAGTTGTATGTTTCATATCTCACAAGAGTTGCAGTGGAAAAGAAGCCTTAAACATTTCTGTCGTTCTCTTTCTTTTTATATTAGATTTGTTATTCTTTTGTTAGGCTATCTAGCATTCTTCTATTTAGACCAACTTCTTTCAAAGGGCCAAAGTGCAATTATTAGGCTTTTCAGTTTTAATTAAAAAAAAAAAAAAAAAAGACCAAGTCAAGGCACTGGTTTAATATGAATACTTAAATGTTGAATAATTCTTTCTGATCTCGAAGAGACTACAAGAAGACATTTTGGGACGTTAAAGGGACAGGTTAACTCTGGCGCATTGTACAGAGATCCCTCATAAGGAAAAGGAAAGAATTCTTGATGTAAATTGAACAATTGCCATGATTCAGTCATTAAGGGCCCATAGTTGGCCTTTGGAGTTCATATTCACTCAGAAGTTTACAATCACTTTAAGTTAATTGCACTGTGAAGTACAGCCTAGAGGTAAGATGAATAGCTAGATTTGCACTTGGATCCTCCAAAGGGCAAGGAGTAATTTGATACTATAATACTACTAGTCAACAATATTATTGATGGTCTACTTTCTAAGAGCTTTTAGTTTTTGTGAAAAATTGTAAACTAATATGATATCAGAGTAAGAGATCTTGTCTATCATCTTGACAATTACAGTTTCGTTACTTGTCACGTGTGTGCATACTATTGTCTTCTTTGATATGTCTATATTGGCCACCTTTTAACAACTCAAGGTTTTGAGAAAATTGGTAAATATACACCTAAGAACGCCAGCTATATGTTAAATTTCTTCTTGTGATAAGTTAGTTCCCACGTAACATATTCTTATCATGCTTAGTAGTGATCTACATGTTAACCTTCTTGTAATAAATTAGTAGCAACATATCACATTCCATCTCCTTTCAATAGAATCCCAAAATATATTAGTGTATATGCATATATAAAAGGCTTGATCATTAAGAAAGTTCCATTTGTAGTTGTAACCCTTGGCCGAATAAAATCTTAAGAGAATCCAGTCTGTCCTGATTCTTCTTTCTAGTCACACTTTTATTAAGTTTAAACATATTTTTTAATAAACAAATCAAATTGCTATCTCAGTGAAAGAGATGCAATATGAAATGATATTAGAATCAATCAAGTAGTGTCTAAAGTAAACGACTTGACTGTTTCAAATTGCCGGCTTCCAAAACAGGTCATTATTCATAAATCACTCAAATGAATATGACAAAAACCCTCTTTGTTGATAGCAGCCATATTGGCATTTTTATCAGTAGTTTGAACTTTGAACATCAACTATTGAATGATAAACAATAAACCGAACCACAAAAGAAGCGCTTCTTTACTGAATCTTAAACTTTGTTACCAGATGAAAAGAGTTCCCATCTGGGCACTCTCCATTTTGATCCTTCTCGACATTCCGGGATCAAACTCAGTGGAGGACGATGTGAAGAAGGTGCTGATTGAGTTCATGGACAAACTTTCGCATGGAAGTACAGAGAGACCAAGCAACTGGGGTTGGAACATGACTTCAGACCCTTGCAGAGACAAATGGATTGGTGTTAGTTGTTATGATGGGCTTAACAAAGTGAAGAAAATAGTCCTCGAAAATCTTAGCCTAACTGGAGCTTTTGATGCAGCTTCTTTTTGCACGGTGAAGTCCATTACAGTCCTGAGCCTACAATACAACAAGATCATTGGACAAATTCCAAGTGAGATCGAAAACTGCGAGTCTTTGACTCATTTGTACTTGACTGGGAATCAATTCTATGGCAAACTTCCCCAGTCACTTTCCATGTTAAGCAGCTTGAAAAGATTGCATATGGGAGATAACAATTTCTATGGGGAGCTTCCAAATATTGTGCGCATATCAGGTTTGACATCTTTCTTGGCTGAGAACAACCAGCTGAGCGGTCAAATACCGCCTTTTGATTTTCCCAACTTCAACTACTTCAACGTCTCCAACAACAACTTCAGCGGTCCAGTTCCTGATGTGAAAGGCAAATTTAAAGCTGAGAGCTTTCTGGGAAATCCTTATTTGTGTGGAAATCCACTGCCAAATGAGTGCCCACCAATAGCTACTAAACAAAAGCTGAAAAAGTCTTCAGCTAAGCAGATTCTTGTCTACTCGGGTTATGTAATTCTCGGCTCGGTTGTTTTGCTCTTTGTCCTATATAAGTTCATCTTTAAAAAGAAGCCAAGAGAAGAAAAGAAAGAAGAGATTATTGAGAAGCAGAATGTGGCACCAGAAAAAAGTAGCACCATGCCTAGTACTATCACTTCTGGGGAATTCAGGAATCCAAAATCGGAATATTCTTTGACATCCATCGAAAGTGGTAGGCTTCCTTCTCTTGTAGTTTTGCTGAGCTCCATGACTAGTGGTTTGACATTTGAGAAGCTGCTTAAAGCTCCGGCTGAGTTACTTGGGAGAGAAAAGCATGGAAGCCTCTACAAGGTCATGCTTGATAATGGGGTGTTCTTGGCTGTGAAGAGGATCAAGGATTGGGGGATCCCGTGCGAGGATTTCAATAGGCGGATGAGGAGGTTAGACCAAGTGAAGCATCAGAATGTGCTTTCACCGGCCGCTTTTTATTGCTCGAGGCAAGAGAAGCTCTTGGTTTACGAGTATCAGCAAAATGGCAGCCTCTTCAAACTTCTCCACGGTAAGTTGGTGGCTTTACTTCTCGCCGAGCCATAATAGTTTGTGATTTTGTGATGATTGTGTGAGTATGATTGTCTTCTTTTGCAAAAGAAGGTATAATCAGTTTTGTCAATGACATTAAAAAGTAAAAAGAAGATTGACTACGTTAAAGCCAAAAGGGCAACAGACTAATGGCTTTGACTGTAGTGGCTTTACAGATTAATGCTATTACATGGCAGTGTAAGACTTGTATTAATAATAATGATCTAAACTCCTTGTTTGTGTTGGTTTGCTTTGGCAAAGAGTAAAGCTAGGATACCAATTTTAATCTCGATTCTTGAGTTGCCATTAATTTATTGATGGATGTAGTCTACTCATGTGATAATCTTTTAAACATCTACTAATAAAAAATATGACAACCTATAAGTTGATTACAAGTTGTCATCAATTTATTGGTAGATGTAGTCTAGTGATGTAGCAATCTTTTAAACACCTACCAATGATAGACATAACAACTCATAAATTAGCATATAATTTGGGAATAGAGTTGGTATCCCTAGCATTTTTCTTCAAGAAATTCTAGTTTATACAACAATATCATGCATGTCCCATGGTTTAAATGGCATCCACTCTTTCTTTTGCTTTGTTTCCACAACACAAAACCTCCACATTTTTTACATGCATAACATATAGTTTATTGATGACAGGATCTCAAAGTGGGGAAGTTTTTGATTGGGGGAGTAGACTAAGCGTTGCAGCCAGCATTGCTGAGGCAATGTCCTTCATGCATGAGGAGCTTCATGAAGATGGCATTGCTCATGGCAATCTAAAGTCCATGAACATTCTCTTCAACAAGACGATGGACCATTGCATTAGTGAGTATGGCCTCATGGTTGTTGAAAACCAAGACCAGTCATTCCTTTCTCCACTCAACAGCAGAACAAAGCAAGAAGACTTGGAAGATGGAATCCAAGTCCAACCACGTAGCACTTTCAAGGCTGATATCTATGCCTTTGGGGTGATTCTTTTGGAGCTTCTGACTGGGAAGCTGGTTCAGAAAAATGGGTTTGACTTGCCTGGTTGGGTTCACTCAGTGGTGAGAGAGGAATGGACTGTTGAAGTGTTTGACAAGGCCTTGATCTCAGAAGGAGCTAGTGAAGAAAGGATGGTGAACTTGTTGCAAGTTGCACTCAAGTGCATAAATCCATCTCCATATGAAAGACCTAATATGGGCCTGGTTTTTCAGATGATAAATGCCATAGAAGAGGAGGAAGAGAAATCCATATCCTTTGCACCATGAGCAGAAGAAGCAGCAATGTTGTTATTAATACAGGAGAAATTTAGACCTTTAAAAAAAAAAAAATCAATCTATTGTCATTATCTATGATGTATGAAAGGACATTACCAAAATTCTTTTCTTTTTTGTATGTATGGCATTTGTTTACATGTAGTTGTGTTTACCTTTTGACATGTCCTACCACTTTCTTCTGAGACAAGTGATGCGGAAAGAGTAATAAATTTTGCTCGAGTTGAGGCATTTGGATATGAATTAGATCAGGAAAGTAAGAAAACTATGTTGATTCACTTGATTGATGGAATATTAATTGGAAGAATGTTAATATTTTTTTACTTCCCTTTACCCAAAAAAAAAAAAAAGACGACTAAATGCATGGTTATTTTAGTGTCTAACATTGTTTTGCTTCAACTTCTATTCTTAATTGAGGAGGTTCCAAACTTTAACATTAATGACAGTCTTAACAAAAAATAAATAAGAAATAAAAGTAAACATAGTATAACTACATTCTTACTCATAGTACGTGTCGTGGATTTCCGACCATAATAGGACAGGCGAAGAACAGGTATGTGAATCTTATATTAGGGTCGGGAGGGGTATGGGGGTTTAAAACGGAGGGGTAGTGACGGGAAAGGTTCCCGCCCTCGACCTGACTCGATTACAGATACTACATATAATATAATATATATATATATATATGTGATATAATAATAATAATAATAAAAAAACTATCCATACTACAAAGAAGAGACAATGTTCTTGGGGTTTTAATATTTTGGTTTATTTTTTAGTTTTTGAAATATACTTTGGGTTTTGATAACATTACAAAATTTTTTTGTTTCTTTTTTTTTTTTTATAACTTTAAATAAGTAAACCGTAAATAAATAAGATATAAAGATAATTTCTCAGGGGATTCTCGACCCCAATCCCATCTTTGAATTAGGCTGGTATGAGAGACAAAAGGAGAGTAGAGTTGGAGGTAGGACTTGGGAGAAGCTTACACGCCTCTGCCCCACCCTATTTACATTCCTTCTTCTAGAAATTTTAGATAACACAACGATGGAATCGTTAAGTTCGAATTCCTGTACATAAATTTCCTTTTGTAATCTCCGTTCAATCTGATTCCAAATATTGTCAATTACGGATTAGTAGTTGCATTAGTTTGTTATAGCTTTATCCACTTGTGAGTTAAAAGCTAGTTTGTCTTCGATAAAGGAAAGGGAAATTGGACGCCTAGACGCTATCATGTGAAAAGAGGTCGACCAATAGTAGCGTCTAGGCGTTACTTTTGCTCTCGAGTCTATTTTTGTTTACTTTTGGTCTGTTTTATCTTGTATTTTGCTATCATATATCATTTTTTCTTAAAACCTAAAAAAAACATAAAACATTATCAAATTTTTATAAATTACTCCATACTAATAAAAATATTAAATAAAAATTATTTAATTAATTAGTTTAATACTAAAATCAATTTAACTCGTTCACAGTAGATAGCCAGAGCAAAGATACCCTAGTTGATGTG
Source organism: Artocarpus hirsutus (assembly GCA_946598075.1). Lineage (NCBI taxonomy): Eukaryota > Viridiplantae > Streptophyta > Magnoliopsida > Rosales > Moraceae > Artocarpus > Artocarpus hirsutus. The sequence goes on from CAMOHE010050274.1 coordinate 58,966, forward strand.
ACAAAATGCAAAGGAAGAAAAGAAAAGCAAAGAGTATCCAACTAACTTCTGTCTTTTTTTTTTTTTTTAAATCTGGTCAGCTTCCCAAGGACATATGTGGGGTTTTCACCAACAGTAATTAGAAGACTAGTATTTTCAAGATTAATGCCCGAGTTTGATGTGTTGGATAGTTCAAATTCCAAATATTTATAATCACATGTGCCCGTTTGTGTTACGAGTTAAAAGCTTTAATTTTATTAAGAATAAAAAATATATAAACGAAAAATAAATAAGAACACATAAAATTTATAGTGGTTCACTTTCGATGTGAGAGTTACGTCTACTTTCAACCACTGCAGAATAATTTACGATGATGATGAAGAATATTACAAGAGAAAATTTACACGCTCTCTCTCAAGAATTTTTCTCAAGCCCCTTTTTCAATTTTTTGAGATTCACTTTACAAAGAAAATAACTCAACCTATCTATTTATAGGTTTACAAAAGAATAAGTAATAAACCTCAAAAAATCATAAAATACGAACACCAGCATACTGACACGTGCGGCCTCGCACTTTTATTGGGCACCGATTGGCATTTCAAGGGTGAGCCGCAGATAGCTCTTGTCTTTCCTCGGGGTTGCACGACTTCTTCCACCACATGGGTGCTTTTGCACGACTTCTTCCACCGCATGGGTGCTCATCTCGAAAGCTTTTTTTTATGTGAGTTATATTTTAAAAGGTGTTGAATTTGACTCCATACTTCTCAATAGTTTGATATATGAACAAAATTTTAAATTTTGATAAAAGCAAATAATGTAACAAAAAAATTGAATTGTGATTCAAACAATAAAACAAATGGGCAATTAGTCCTATGGAAAATTAACAGTTTTCATGACAATTAGGTGACAACCTGGACTTTCCTTAACTCAAGGATAAACCTTATTTATTTTTTTTTTCTTTTTTGGGAAAAAGTTCTATTCCCTTATGTTTTATTGAATTCTTGAATTAGTGGATTTGACAGTTCACTTTTAAGATAACACCAAATAATTAATACCTCTTAAATTTCTTATTAAGAAAAGATACACTTCAAGTACACCGCCAATTTCTTGAGACTCAGAAGGTCCTTTTGGTCCCTTTAAATAAAAGCTTTGAATAAATTATCTAAAAATAATAAAAGGAATTCAAGAAACAAGAAAACAACATCTATGTCCTATTTTTTATAACTTTTTTTTAGAATAATGTAAAGAAAGTTAGAATCCAAGATTTAACTCTAAAGTTTCAACTGTCAAAATTATTGAATGTTATAACATAAAATAAAAGTATGTTGTAATATAAGGTTTTCACATGCTATCATATTAAACTTAAAACTTGGTTTCTAAATACTCTTATAGATTTTTTTATGTTATTTTTTCCTTCTTTAACTCATTTTTGGACGAAAAAGAGAGAACTTGCATTTTTCTCAAAAAGAGTATGTGAGAGCTTAAGTTTTAAGTTTAGACTGACAAGTTGGTTCAAACTAATGTTTTAAGTTTAAAAACTGTAGCATGTGAGAGTTTTATATTATAGTTAGTTAGAACTAAGCATGTATTTAGCAACTTTATTCTAACTATATAGTTGAAATTTTACAATATAAAACTCTCACATGTTGTAATTTAAAGCAAAAAGTAAGCTACAGTATAAAGTTATCACTGCTACAATAAAATCGTTTCAACTTTTAGTTTTAAATATGTTGTCAAATACACTAATTAGTTAGAATTAATACCCCAAATTCCATAATTAGCACTTTATAATATTCATTGATATAATAATATTTAATAATTCGAGTAGTTTACTTGCTGAGAGCTTCTAACATGAGTAGTTTTTTTTGCATGAGGAACCAAGCAAAGCTCTCCTAAGAGAATGCCTAGTTGGTGGGTAGGAACAAACACAAAAACACAGAATTGTCAAAAAAAAAAAAAAAACTGTTCCTCTTTGTTGATTAGTTATGTATAATTATCACTTGTTTCCAGTGGGCAGAAGAATCATGAACATTGATACAGCACCAAGCGTGGAAGGAAAAGCAAAGCCAGAGTGGTGACCCCACCATCATGCTGTTGTCCAAGCCTATGAGATTTCTCTCTTTCGTCATCATCAGATTTCGAATCAATTATTGATCAAAATGGATGGTGATTGTTTCTTCATTTTATTTATTTATTTGTTTATTTTGTTTGCAATGATCCAAAACTTGTATTGTCCGGCAGGTGGTTGAGTGTTGGACCCCATTACATTGAAAGGTCAAACCCCTTGAATGCAAAAATTGGCTGTCAACACAAAAAATTTTCCCTCGCCCACTTATTTTTACTCTTAGGAGGAATCAAATTGCCCTTTCCTTTTTATCATTAATATGCTAGGAATAATGGAAAATTGCCTTGGTTAGAAGGCTAAACCAACAGGGTAATAATGATTAAAGTAGTAATCATTTTTTTTTGGATGTGAATAAACAAGTGTGACTTATATCAGTGCGGACAATGTTAAATTCTGGCAGTGGTGGACCCCACGATAATTCTTCCACTATTTTCCTGGGTAGTCTTTTTTTTTTTTTTTTTTTCTTTTTTCCTGCCTCTTTTTAATTCTTGCGCAGCTTTTTCAGTGTCTGTAGGCCTAAAAATTATCATCATTTAAAAAAAAAAAAAGAAAAAAGAGAAAAGAAAAAAGGTCTAATGAGTTCAGTCCTTGGAGTTCAGATGAAAGGCCAAGTAGCTTTCTACTAATTTGTGCCGTGTCTGGTGGACAATTGTGCTCTGTCTCTGGGCTGGTCCTGTTTGCTGTGTGACCAAAAATCTTAGGCGTTTTTTATTAGAATGTCAACTTGGAGTTTGTTTTGTCATTATCAAATCCAGGTGACCTGCCCATTTGTATGCGTAACAATACAGAAATCCAATTGAAAAAATCCCTTTACACAAAAAAAGAACTCAAACCCAGAATTCTTTCATGTCTATTCTTCATATCACAAGGTAAATTTCTCTTGAATCTTTGAAATTACTTTGAACTTTTTTCTTTATTATCTCAGCAAAATTTTCTCATTTTAGCATTGTTGTTTTGCATCTTCTGACATGTCAAGAGTTTTATACAAACTTGAGCTAAAAGATGGAAGATTTGATTACTCTAATGCTTTACCTCCTTCGTTACAAATTCCTTCTGATAGTTCCAATGGACAAGTTGTACAAACCCCACCACCATCATCTCTTAGCAGAATCAGTCCAGTGCTTGTTTTGGTCATCATTCTTTTAGCCGTTATCTTCTTCATATCCGGTCTTTTACATTTACTATTTAGATTCCTCATCAAAAGGCCTTCTTCTTCTTCTTCACCGATCTTTCAATCGAATCTTCAGCTCCAAGAAACCACATCTGGCTCTCATGTTCTCCAAAGACAGCTTAGACAGCTCTTCAGATTACATGACACAGGCCTAGACCAAGCAGTTATAGATGCTTTGCCTGTTTTCTACTACAAGGACATTGTTGGTTTAAAAGAGCCGTTCGATTGCGCCGTTTGTCTTTGCGAATTCTCCGACCGCGACGAGCTCAGGTTGCTTCCTGCTTGCAGCCATGCTTTCCACGTTGATTGTATTGGCACATGGCTGCTCTCAAACTCAACATGCCCACTTTGCAGACATACCCTTTTGGTGTCTGACATTTTCTTGGAGAATCCAATGTTGAACTTTGATGATCATGTTGATATTTCAAGTGGGTTGTCAAGTGATGGTGAAATTAGGCAGCAAAATAACAGAAAATCATTAGCCAATGAAGAACAAGAAGGCAGCAATGTTGGTGTTAGGAGAGTGTTTTCTGTGAGGCTTGGGAAATTCAGGAGCTTAAATGGTGGTGGGGCAGAAAGTAATGGAGGAGAGACTAGTAGGTGTAATTTGGATGCTAGGAGATGTTACTCAATGGGGACATTTCAGTATGTGGTTGGTGATTCTGATTTGCAAGTGACATTAAGCCATGCTAGAAGCGGAGTTCGCCGCGGAAAGTTTTCGGTTATTTCGGATTCGGAGGGGAAGAAAATCAGTGGAAGGCAAAAGGGTGAGAGCTTCTCAGTCTCCAAGATCTGGCTTTGGTCCAAAACCAGCAGATTCCCAAACTGTTCTGATACTGATATAAGTCTGCCAACCTCTCTTAATGTTAGTTTTTCAAACAATAATCAAACTCAAATTGCAAGGACGGCATATAACTTATGAGGGTATAGATGAGATCTGTGTTTCTTGATCATCAGTCTATATGCATACCTTATACGTAGGGCTACAATTGTACGTTTTTATTGTAGTCTTTTTTAATCTCATTTTGTCCCTGAACTAGAGGCCAAATTTCATTTTGGTTCTAACTTTTAAATGTCTCACTCCTCTAAGGTATAATAAATTCCGGATATGTTTACAGACCTTTTAAAAGTTCAGAACCAAAATAAAATTTAGCCAAAATTTTGATAATTTAGGACCAAAAATAGAATTAATATTAGAAGTATCTTATTAAAGTTTGTGTTTGTTTTCTTTTGCCTTTTTTTCTCGTCAATACGAGAAATCTTCAATGCCATTTTTTCGCCTTTGGAAGTAGTTAAAAGAGCTTTTTGGTTTAATACTATCCACAGTGCCTAAACCTCATTATAAGTTATATTTTCTTATCTTATTGATGTTATCTTAAACAACTCGACTCAAAGAAACGATGCAAAACCATATGTACCAACATATACATATAAATACACATATATCATATACCTTCTTTCTTTGCTACACAAATTGGTCCCAAATGGTTTCAAATCCTTTTGACACTGGGTGGGAACACTAGCACCACAACAGAGCCATCAACGACACAATCATAGGAAAAAAAATAAAGAAAAAAAAAACTTCTTGAGTCGAGTGTTTGCATCAATTCGTGTTGAAGGTCAATTAGTACCGACACTGACTTAAAACCTTATAAAAAGCTCGTAATACAGCGTTAAAATGAAAAACGACGACAAATTTAAAACAACAATCATATGTATTAGTATAATAGTCGTAAAAATCCATATCAATCGGAAAATGCCAAAAAGGATTAAAGCACGTGAATATGAGCAGACCACACCTATTATAATCAATTACATCTGTTATAAACACAATAATAAATTAGCAACGACAATGACTTGAAAATAATAATTAAAGCATATCACCGGACGAACGACAATGGCCTTGACAAAAGATAAGTCAAACAGTAACAATGTGAAATATAATAGACCCAAAAGAGGTAACAATAAATATAGTCAGAATAACTGCAGATCAAAAATTTTCTTTAATCAGATTTGGACACACTAATTATTTCTTGAACTTTTTAAAGAGAGAAAAAACTGATCAAGAAACAAACTGATCAAGAAACAAGTACTTATACGTTTGGGCTGATTAAAAATGACAATTGAACTCTTGTTTATAAGCTGCCGAAGACGAAAGGCTTAGTTCACACCCAAAGCAGGCTTAGTTCACATCTAGGCTTAGTTCAACCATGCTAAACAATGAAACCCAAGGCTAGGTCAAGGAAAACACTACACTAACATTTCAATATCCCCATAATCCTCATCTTCCTCTTCATTTCCATCATCCTCTCTATCAACAAGCACCGTTAGGGAGGGAATCTGACCACCACAAAAACTCCATACCCATTATCTTCACCAACCTCAAACCACCATATCACCATCTCAAGTCTCCACAAGATCGCCCCAAAGCCTCTATAAACATCATTATCAACCTCAAACAATCAACGGATGACAACCCGACAGCCTAAATCATCCACCACCATTCACCAGAAAGCTTAAAACTCCATATTTTCTAGTGAGCCCTAAAGACGCCTAAGACTTGAACATCTTCCCTCTTGAGCCCGAAAATACCATAAAACCCTATCAAAGTTACGTCCAACTCAAAGGAAGCCCATAGCTAAGAAACACCAAGGCCACCATTAAAGATATTTTACCTTTTCTCTCTCTAAGTGCTAAATTACCCCACCCAACGAAGACTACACTCACTCTCTAGAAAATATCTCACCCGAGGGACCACTAAAACATATTATCTCACTCAAACACACCTAACAAGCATACTCTCACTACCAAATGTATAGGAAAATCCTCCATAACCGCTCTGGTTCTTATCTTTCACCACTCTCACACGCGGAGATCTGCTTTAGAGAAGTCGTCGTCCTCAACAAAACCGGGTTATAACGGATCTCACTCTCAGACCCAACCATCCTCGGGGTTACCCGGGTCTAGCTGTGACCTAGTCGGTTAGCAAGCAAGCCTAGATGCAGGCTTTGGCCTCTCTCAACACCGGAATAACCATCATGGTCTCACCACCCTCTGTCACACGATGTGCTATCACCTCAGCTCTTGACAGGCAGAACATCCTAGCCAATCAAAAGAGGCCATGAAGTCCGCACCCTCCACATGCGAAGGCCTGCCAATAGAGCCCAGTAGACTTATCTCTGTTCTTCTTTTAACCTTTCTCACTTTTTCTCTCTTTACCTAGTAAAAAACTTGATTGATATTCCTCCCAATTTTCTGACTCTTTTTCTTCAATTATCTAGAATTCAAAGCCACCTTTACATCATCAAAATAAATAGTATCTCTCCCATGCAAAACAGGATCAACAAAAACGCTCAAACAAACAAGGTAAAGAACATAACAAAATTATGGTCTCATCCTCGTCATTAATTTCCACATCAATATTATATCCAACGAATAATAACTTTATTTAATTCATCAAGATGACTTTGAATAAGTTTACTTTGTAACCTGCGAAAAGGGTACAAACGTTGTTTGAGATGGAGAAGATTGGTGAGGGACTAAGTCATATACTTACTCTCAAGCTTAAGCCAAAATCCACCAGTTTCATCCACTACTTCATACAACGCCTCATCTGTCAATGACGACAAAATGGCACTGTGTGACCTTTCTAAGCGATTTTCCTCCTTTTCATTTAATAATGTTGTTGCTAAAGCCACCTTGTTTTTTAACGCCTTAAGCAACCCTTGTTGAACTAACATGGCTCACATTTTGATATCCAAAAACCAAAATCATTCTTTGCTTTGAATTCTTCAATTTCAAAGATTCATGCTCTCTTTGTACCTCTTGGGACGAAAAAATAATAGAGAAAGAATTGTACCTAATCCTCTTTGAACTTTGCCTTGCCTCAATTTTTTCACCAAACACTTGTTACCTTGTATTATTATTTATTGTCATTTTTTCTTTGAATCATTTCACTAAGAACATAATTGTTTATTAATAACCCCTGATTAGAAGTTCAATACCTGAAAAAATAGAAGAAAGTGCATGTTATTTTGCATGCCTAATGGACTTAGCTTCTACACATGTACATACGTACCAACAGACGAGAGTTGGTGCTGATGTGGCACTGCTTCGTCAATTAGCTTTCTAAATTGAACAATACCCAAATTAAACTCGGGCGCAAAATGGAAATAAAATAGTAATACAAAGTCTTTATTCTTTAGTGCGCAAAAAAAAAGTGATATAATTCGGAGAACAAAATATCAATAAATAATTGAGCACGGTCCTGGTGTCTAATAAGATAATTCGGAGTGCAAAATACTAACCAGGCAAAATTTTTAAGGGAATTCGTACCAATTATGTTTTTTAAATATATGTATATATGTATGTATGTATGTATATACATAAACAAAACAATAGCATAACTTCATTTTAAATTTGGCCATTAAAGAATAAAGGTTGCCTTATTTTGTCTCTACAAGTTTACATAGCACAAACTTGGTTAGGAGCTTATCATAAATTACAACTTTGATACTCAATTTTTTCAGTTTTAATAACGCCCAATACAGAATGACGATGACGATGGAACAGTTGCCAATAAAAGATGACCATAATAATGCAGGGATTGTGAGCCAAAAAAGGAAACAATACATAGGGCTAGATCGAGTATGAATTTATGACTTTTGTAAAAAAAAAAAAATCTTGAAAGTTTTAACATATATTATTGAGTTTTATTAAGCAGTTATATAGCAATTAATTATAATGTCACAAAATTAATGCTTTAAGAATCAAGGAATCAATTTTTTTAAGTGCCATTTTTTCCATCAAAAAAAGTATCAACCTTTTTTTTTAAAAAAAAAAAATCTCAAATGGTAAGGACAAAATAAAACAACCATTATCCTTGAAGGCCTAAATTTAAAATTAGCCTTTATAACTAGGACAACGATTTTTTTTATAAAAAAAAGAGACCATAATAAGCTTTTGTAGTTTTATGTTGTTTTGTAAAATAAATTACACTGTTACAACTTAAATTGTTATATTCATATTTTTAATCTTAATAAAGTTTATTTTAAATTTTAAAATTATTAATAATTGAGGTTTAATAGCTAATTAGTATTAAAAAATTAAACAATTTTATCACAAAAATTACACGTGAGTTTTGTTAAAGGTGAAACTTGTCCTTTTAAGGAAAAAAAAAAAAACTCAACATATGAAAGCATTTAACAAAAATTAAAAATAATTATTAGGCTTTAATTATTAATAATTTTAAAGTCTACGCTGCATTATGTAAAATTTAAAAATGAAAGTATTTATTATGTAAAAAAATTAATAGTCACGGGTGTAATAATGCAATTAACGCTTTTTAAACAGTAAATAGCCCAAACACTATTGGATCATTCTCTTTGACCGCCTTCTCAGCATCTCTGTTTTCTTCACTTTCTCTCTCATATACTCTCTCTCTAACTCGCCCAACAATGGGCGCTATGGAGAGTGAGAGACTGACTGTCCGGGTCTCAAACATCCCCCAAACCGCCATAGCCACCGATCTCCTCACCTTCCTTGAGTCAAGGCTCGGCCCGGACTCCGTCTTCGCCGTCGAGATCTCCACCGAGCGCAAGAACTGGAAGTCACGCGGCTTCGGGCGCGTGCAGTTCACCTCCCTCGCCCCAAAATCCAAAGCCCAGTCCCTCTCCCTCTCCAACAACCTCGTCTTCCGCTCCCGCAATCTCGGAGTCTCCGAGACTCACGACGACATCGTCCCTTGCCCCGTCGACCCCAATCTCCGCCTCGACGACGGCGTTTTGCACGCCGGGTTCATGATCAGGGAGGACCGAGTGGCGGTGCTGCAGTCGTGGGAAGGCGTGCGGGCGTGGGTCATGCCGGAGAGGAGCCGGGTCGAGTTCTGGGTCTGGTCGGGCGAGGAGTGTTACAAGCTTGAGGTTGCGTTTGAGGATGTTTTGGAGAGTGTTGGGTACTGTTTGGATGACGGGAAACTTTACGCCTTTCTTTTGAAGGTAATGTGATATGTCCACAAATTCATAACTTTTTTTTTCTTTTTTTTATTGCATTTTTTGGTAGAACTTATGGTTTGTGACTTATTTTTTTGTACATTGTTGCTTTTTTTTAGCTGGACTGAATTGGGTGTTTAGCTTATTAGTCACATTTTTTTTTTGTGGCAATTGATTAGCACTAGTATGTTAGTGGTAGATGTATAATTTTCTTTTTTTAATGTTTAGCAGAAGTAGTGTGTTAATGGTAAATGTAATTTTATGTTTTTTTTTTTTTTTTTTCAAATGTTTGGCAATAAAATATTAGTGGTAAATGTAATATTATTTTATTTTTCAATTGTTTTGCGCTAGTGTGTTAGTGGTAAATTTAAGGTTAGCTTAATTATCTTGTATTGCTGCTGTTTACGGAGTTTCAGAAAAATGATTTTGTCTTTTTTATGTTTTCGTTTTTTTTTTTGGCTTAGAAGTTGCTTTGTCATTGCATTTTTGTTTGAGTAAATCACAATGGTAGTAGCAGTAGTCAAAGCTAATATATCTTTGATTTTTGTTTTTTAATTATTTTATGTATTTATTTTTTGTGTCAAATTTTAACACAAGTGTGTTGAGTGGTAAAATGCAAGATAAGCTTTAATCATCTTCTTGAAGAACTTAATATCTTTTTTAGATATGGATACTTCATTGTTATTTAATGTTACTACTTTAAGTTCATCATAGTCTTGAGATCACACTGTTTTTTTTTTTTTTTTTTCCTCAGCTAAAGTATGGACCAAAGATCTACAAGAGAATTTCTAGGCCTTCGAAATTTGATGTTGATCGTTATCACATTTGCAAAGAAGATCTTGAGTTTCTTTGGGTGCGTGCTACTGATTTTTCAGAATCGAAATCAATTGGACACTCAACGTCTCTCTGTTGGGACGTAAAGGAAAACTTTATAGCTTCGGATACTTTTAGAAGTTTCCCATATTACAGAGAAGGTGTGAAAGATCTAATCTTAGAGGAAGATGACGAGGTTTGTTCGGTATCTGAGACAGTTCCGCTTATAAAATGTCCGGCAGATGCCAATTTGTTGTATGAGATCCTTTTCCAGTTGAATTCCCTTGTTCATATGCAAAAGATTAGTTCTGCTGCCGTAGACACTAATCTCATCGAGTTTTTCAGTAGTTTAGATATCAACACAGCAAATGCGGTTATTCAGAAGCTGCACAAGCTTAAGTCAACTTGTTACAATCCTCTGTCGCTTGCCAAGACTCATGCACACATCTTAGAGAAAAACAACAAAAGTCTTCCTTCAGCACAGGAGAGATTGACAAATAATAATCTGATGAGTTGTCATAGAGCCTTAATTACCCCATTAAAGATCTATTGCTTGGGTCCTGAGCTCGAAACATCGAACTACGTGGTGAAAAACTTTGCATCTTATGCTTCTGATTTCTTGAGAGTTACTTTCGTGGAAGAAGATTGGGGTAAGCTTCATCCAACCGTGGTTTCCACGAGTATTGAGCATGGTATATTTGCAAAACCTTACAGAACGGGGATATATGATCGGATATTGTCTATTCTTCGAAATGGAATTTTGATTGGGCCTAAAAGGTATGAGTTTTTGGCTTTCTCGGCTAGTCAGCTCCGATCAAATGCAGTTTGGATGTTCGCTTCTAATGAAAAGGTGAAAGCAGAAGATATTAGAGAGTGGATGGGCTGCTTCAACAAGATTCGCAGCGTGTCTAAATGCGCAGCAAGGATGGGTCAACTGTTCAGTTCTTCTAGGCAAACTCATATTGTCCCTGCACAAGACGTGGAGATCATTCCTGATGTGGAGGTTACATCTGATGGTATTGACTATTGTTTCTCTGATGGAATTGGGAAAATATCTTCGTCTTTTGCTAGGCAAGTTGCGCAGAAGTGTGGGTTGAAAGACACTCCTTCAGCATTTCAAATTCGCTATGGTGGATACAAAGGGGTGATTGCCGTTGATGGTAGCTCCTTACGAAAGCTATCTCTGCGTAGCAGTATGCTGAAGTTTGAGTCAAGTAACCAGATGCTTAACGTAACAAAATGGAGCGACTCCATGCCGTGCTATTTGAATCGGGAAATTGTTTCCCTCTTGTCTTCGCTGGGCGTGAAGGATGAATCATTTCTCGCATTGCAACAGGAACAATTGCTGCTTCTTGGGAAAATGCGGACAGATAGAGAGGCAGCGCTTAATGTCTTAGAGAATTTGAATGGATCTGATTCTTCTAACACCCTGGTTAAGATGTTGCTTCAAGGTTATGAGCCAAATGCGGAACCTTACCTTTCTATGATGCTTCAATCATATTATGAGCACCAACTGTCTGATCTGAAAACAAGATGCCGAATATTTGTCCCGAAGGGTAAGGTGCTGATTGGATGCTTGGATGAAACTGGGATTTTAAATTATGGTCAGATTTATGTCCGCTTAACCATGAAGAAAGCAGAGCGAGAAGCAGGGAATCAGAGTGTCTTTAGGAGGGTGGATGATAAAACATCTATAGTGGTGGGGAAGGTGGTTGTCACAAAAAACCCGTGTCTTCATCCAGGCGACGTTAGAGTCCTTGAGGCGGTCTACAACGCTGAATTAGAGCAAAGGGGCTTAGTGGATTGCCTTGTCTTTCCTCAAAAAGGAGAAAGGTATTAATCTTGGAAAAAGATTATGTACTATTTCTAAGTATTGTCAATCTAAGCTAGGTGAAAAACTGAAAATGAAATAAACAATGCAGTTAAGAAAGTGATAGAGCAGAAGTAGAGTTGATGATTGAATTTTCATTATAAGAGAATTTTCTGGTTGGGAAGTATGAAAAACCTTTTAAGTTCATTTGTTTCTTCTTAAAGAGCAGTTCATTTAATTGCCTTGTAATGAGCTGATCTTGAATTCACTTACCTTTCCATTTAATTTCTACCTAGTTTCACATTTGATGATCTTCATGAACATTTAAGAATCATGTTCGAATGGATTGTTCATCATGGTGAAGAACTTTTCCACAGGCCTCATCCGAATGAATGCTCTGGCGGCGATCTTGACGGGGACTTGTTTTTCATAAGTTGGGACAATGATCTCATCCCACCTCGAACAACGGCACCCATGGACTACATTGGACGGAGACCTCGTATAATGGATCATGATGTTACCCTAGAGGTAATCTCAAAACAGGATATGTTTGAAGTGAATACAGAAACTATAACATTCCGGTTGAATTTCATTATTTGACTTTGCTTGGATCTGCAGGAAATTCAAAAGTTTTTTGTTGATTACATGATCAACGACTCCTTGGGTGGCATCTCCACCGCACATTTAATTCACGCAGACCGTGAACCAGAAAAAGCCTTCAGCGAAAATTGCCTGCAGTTGGCAACATTGCACTCCATGGCTGTCGACTTTGCAAAGACTGGTGCACCTGCCGAAATGCCAAGGGCCTTAAGACCGAGAGAATACCCAGATTTCATGGAGAGGTTTGACAGACCCATGTACATCTCCAATGGGGCATTGGGGAAACTCTACCGTGCAACAGTTGAGTCAGAAGCACGGGGAAGTTCAAGTGTTGTTTGGTCAGAAAAGACTGCTGAAGCTGCCTATGACCGTGATCTGGAAGTAAATGGCTTCGAGGACTTCATTGCGCTTGCAGAGAGCCACCGAGACATGTACGTCGAGAAAATGAACAGCATAATGAGTTACTACGAAGCAGAGAGGGAGGATGAGGTGCTGACGGGGAACCTCCGGAAGCGTGCGGTGTATTTGCAGCGTGACAACAGAAGGTGGTTCGACGTGAAGGATCGGATTCTGCTGGCGGTGAGGAGCCTACAGAGGGAAGCCAGAGGGTGGTTCGAGGGCAGCTGCAAAGCGGAAGAACAGCAGCAGATGGCCTCAGCGTGGTATCACGTGACCTACCACCCAAAATATTACCAGAAAAGCATGAATTGTTTGAGCTTTCCTTGGATCAAAGGTGACATTCTGCTCAAGATAAAGGCTACAAATAGCAGAAAAAATAGTTCTTGACGGACCTTTTCCCTCTGTTGCCAAATTATGTTCATAGTCCAATTACGTGGGTAACTTTTTGCGTGATAGTTTGACCATTGTGGCGTTGATTATCATAACCGTTGGTGACTTGACTGATAAGTTTTGTTATTTTTCTCAATCTAACCCACAAGTGATTAGTGAGTCAATTTGAAAATTGGAATTTGTGGCAAAAACCTTTTTATTTGGGGTCTTAGATGAAAATGAAAGCTCAATTGAAAACCGTATGTTAAGCCAATCCACGACGGTTTCCAAAAACTTAATTTTTAATCTTGACTGTATAGTGAGCAAAACCACAACTCTTCATTTCTTGGAAGGACTACCAACATGCACTCCGTTGTCGTTACCTAACAAAAGCAACCAATAAAGAAATATTGAAAATGACTTCAACAAAATAAATGTTGATACATCATGGTGGACTGCTGAAAAATATCACACTTGGCAGCCACTAAAAGCGATTAATAAGCTGACACATCTGAGGAAGAAAAAACAGAAAGGCCGTTTGGAATGACTAAAAAAGGCTTCTTTCGTTCGCGTTCCAACGTTTTAATATTACTGGGATATCGAGGTAGGTGAATGGCTTTTTTTAAAATATTTTTAAAATAAATAATCATAATTTTTTAAAATTAAACAAATAAACGTTTATCAATGATAACTTGAATTTATCGACGGTCATCAGGTAAACTTAATTTATTACTAATAAACGATCATTTACTTAATTTTAAAAAGTTATAGTCAATTATTTTAAAGATGTCATAAAAGCCATTCAACCCGATTTTTCTTTCAACTATTATAGTATAAAGTTCTTATATATTACAATGTAAAGTAAAATTATGCTACTGTATTAAGTTTTCACATGTTACAATGTTTTTTTAAAGAACATGTTACAGTATTTTGACTCCGACTTATAGTTTCAATTACATTCTTAAACGCTCTTAAAAAAGCTGCTTTTGGCTTATTTTGTTCAAATGTTTTTGATCCCTTCTAAATGGACACAATCAAAGAGCTTGTGGATTTTATAATTTTTTTTTAAAAAAATTAACGAGACAACTCTTTGGTACTCAAAAAAAGGATTATTTCTTTTGTGGAAACTAAAAAAAGATTCTCATTGATAAGTATTTGTCTTGCTGCCGTTAGATTTACTTAAAAAATAATTTGGACTAAATATAATATTTCAAAACATATACCATTGATGGGGATCCATCGGAGAAGTGCCCATAGAAAAAATGCTTATAAAAAGCTTTTTTATTTATATTTTTAAATCTTTTCTTTTGTTAAAACATATTGAAATCTCATTTATATTTATGTTTTATAACAATATGACCTTCACATTTATTTTACCAAACATATTAAAAGCTTTTTTGCATGCACTATTTATGGGGTGTTTAGAAGGGTGGTGGAAACCAGTGGTTAGAACCACTTTTACTGTAACATGTGAGAGCTTTACACTGTAGTAATTTTTTTATTGTTACTGTAGCATGTGAGAGCTTTATACTGTTTATAACTGAGTTTGTAGTGGAAATTGGTTCCCACCATCCAATCAAACAGGGGGTTAGACAGTAATGAAAAAGCACTAATTTATACTTTTCTTTTAGTCTTCTACTGCTTAAAATAAGAGCAAAAGTTATCCCCAAACAAGCTCGAAGAAGAAGAATTTAGGATAGGGATAAAAATTTCACACAAAATTAAGAGTAAAAATTAAAATTTCAAAATCAAAGTAAAAACTTGTGCCGCCATTCATATGTGTTTTCAGCCCCAAGTATAACTTAAAATTCTCAATTATATTCAAAAGAGGAGATACTGGCATATACCCTCACTATCTTTTTAAAATTTCAATTTTTAACCTAAATTTTTGTGTAAGATTTCAATTGTGCTCCCACTAAATCATGGCATAATAATTATTTCAATAATGAGAACATAATAATGATGTTCTTATTCAATAAAAAAATTCTTTGATTTACTTTTTTATAATATATTAATTAAAAATATTTTTTTTGCTCCCCTACCGATACTATTAACTTTCACATACACATTAGCTTAAAACTTATTAGAATACTCTTACATTGTACCTCTATATGTTTCCTAAAAAATCTCTACAGTATTGTACTGTGTTTGGCATACTTGTTACAACTAACCAGTTTGAACCACCACAGTGTAAAGTTCTGTAGTGGCTCTCAACACTTACAGTGTAAAACTCTTACATACTACAGTATTTATTTATTTTTTCAGTTCAAACCGATTTGTCAAATGTTTAGATTTTTAATCATAATATGCACTGTAAAACTCTTACATACTACAGTATTTATTTATTTTTTCAGTTCAAACCGATTTGTCAAATGTTTAGATTTTTAATCATAATATGCACTACATGTAAATTATGGATTTGTTTAGCAACATTATTTCAACAATATGTTTCAACTACTGTAATATAAAGCTTTATAAATCTTTTATAAGCTAAGTAATTTCATGTTAACTTCTGGTTCAAACATACTCTATGTTTTAATTTCCGTTAAAATATACGAGGTAAATAAACAGCCTTGGTTCAAGGGTTTCTTCTTCTCTTTTTTTTTTTTCAATAAAAAAACTAGAGAGGACAAAAAAGGGAGAGACTGCAAATCAGCTTCAGTAGCCCCCGCCCCGATCCCCAGTCGTCCTGCGATCCCTCGAGCAGAGCATTTGTGCCGTCCCTCCCTGTCTCCCGCGAATACCGGAGCCTGTCCCCCCAGTCTGTCCGCCATCGCCAGCCGATTTTAAGCCCACCTGTAAGCTAAGCTCCTCCATTGTTGGTTTTTTTTTTTTTTTTTGAAGTTGGGATTTTGTGGTGTAAATAGTCTTGTCTTCGAGGAGGAGATGCGAACAAACGTTTCTTTAATATTCCATGATGGGATGGGATTTCGTTTATAGATTTTGCAAATCTCAAAATGGGTTGCTAATTGCTTTGGAATGTAAATAAATCTTGGCTCATTGGTTAATTAATAATGGTTTTGGTAGAGTTTTCCCATTAGATTTGGGTTGTTATGTGCTTGTATTATAATTTGCAAAATGGGTGGTTTCCTTGCGAAGATAAGATTGAGGCATTGATTGAGGAGTGGGAACAATGAGATAATAAACAAAAAACAGTAGAGTGACACGGAGAAGGAGATTTTTCAAAGTTAAGGTTATGCCCGAGCTTGTGGTTGTTGACCATAAGAATGAAAAGAGCTTCAATTGTGTGATTTCGCTATATGAACGGATAAATTTAAGGGGAAGATGTTCAGCAATCCGAAGAAAAGGAGTGTGCCATGCTGCTCTTTGCATTTAAAATTACTAAATCTAAAAATATATTGAGGCATATGGAGTTTCCACGTTGTAGCTAGTACTGTTTTGTGTAAATGATTGAAACAATATTCTGTCCCTCTTTTCTTTTTTGGCTGCAGTTGTCAGAATTTTCGATTTCAATGGCTGGCAGAGCTCAAATTCAGACCAGCAACTCGGCTCTCATTGCCATGATTGCTGATGAGGTACGGATGGATGATGTAGCTTTATTGAATTGGCTCAGTCCTCCGAGATGAGGGGAGTCCCTAGTTTAATTTTGATATTTGGACCGGAACATTATAAGTTTGAGATTAAAGAAGTATCATAGGTTGGTTTGAAATTAGGAAGTTAATTTCAAGTGAAAATTATATCTTGTTGTAGTCTAAGAAGATTTATGTACTGCTTCAATTTGCTTTGAAGGGGAAGGGGGGAACGGTGGTCAATATCATTAGGTAATGTTATAGGAAACTACCACAAAATTTAACTTCCAGATGTTGGGATTTTCATCTTGTAAAGAAAAAAAAAGGCTTATTGATTTGTTCTCTTCTTCCCAAGTCTGACACTTTAAATTTTGAAGTATTGTTTTGGTGCTGCTAATTCTATAAAGCAGTATTTTGATCGATTGTCTTCATCTTTTAGGATACTGTTACTGGATTTTTGCTAGCCGGAGTGGGTAATGTTGACTTGCGGAGGAAGACAAACTATCTTATAGTTGATACAAGTATGTTTGTAAGCTTTTTTAACATTAGTAACTATCTTATTGTTGATACAAGTATGTTTTAAGCTTTTTTAACATTAGTTTTGTTCAATTGGTACTTCTATAGTCATCCATATGCTGTTAGTTACTTTATTCTTCCTCCAACATATTTTGTAGGCAGGTACTGGGTTGACACACTAAAACATGGATTTTTTCCCCCTTCTCCGATTATGACAATTTAGTGTTAGTGTCCCTTGCAAGATATAGGGCTTTACGTTTTCAGGAAACCACTTGCAGATCATAAACCTAGAATGAGCTTATGC
>CAMOHE010050274.1:76591-122209 GCA_946598075.1 Artocarpus hirsutus
TAAGCTTTTTTAACATTAGTAACTATCTTATTGTTGATACAAGTATGTTTTAAGCTTTTTTAACATTAGTAACTATCTTATTGTTGATACAAGTATGTTTTAAGCTTTTTTAACATTAGTAACTATCTTATTGTTGATACAAGTATGTTTTAAGCTTTTTTAACATTAGTAACTATCTTATTGTTGATACAAGTATGTTTTAAGCTTTTTTAACATTAGTAACTATCTTATTGTTGATACAAGTATGTTTTAAGCTTTTTTAACATTAGTAACTATCTTATTGTTGATACAAGTATGTTTTAAGCTTTTTTAACATTAGTTTTGTTCAATTGGTACTTCTATAGTCATCCATATGCTGTTAGTTACTTTATTCTTCCTCCAACATATTTTGTAGGCAGGTACTGGGTTGACACACTAAAACATGGATTTTTTCCCCCTTCTCCGATTATGACAATTTAGTGTTAGTGTCCCTTGCAAGATATAGGGCTTTACGTTTTCAGGAAACCACTTGCAGATCATAAACCTAGAATGAGCTTATGCTTGGATCCTTCTTCTATTCTAGCATTTGGTGCCAACTCATTGATGTGTTATGCGCGCAAGATACTGTATTGGGCTACTGGCTCTTCAGGAATGGCTGTGGCCAGAACATCCTTGATTAGTGCAGCTAAAAACGAATACTACAATTCGTGGGTACATAATAAAGTGTAGGGTCATGGAACTTGGAACCTCTGTCCCAGTATCAAAGCACTTCCCCACTTCCTGAAGTTGATCCAGCTTGGTCCTTAGCCTGATTTTAAGAGCAGAAGTTTCATAAATTAGGAGAAACCGGCGACATACGAAGTTTTGTAGAGCAAAAAATGATTCATTTCATATATGTTTATATTACTTATAATAGTGTACTTGCTTTGCTCAGAAACGACTGTGAAAGCAATTGAAGATGCCTTCAAGGAGTTCACCACAAAGGAGGACATTGCCGTTGTCATGATCAGTCAATATGTAAGTCTGACCTTGTCGCATGAGTAAATTTGTGTAATTTCTGATTTACTGTTTCTTTCTTGTTGGTGAGGCAAGTTGTTCCCAAATTCAATACTAAATTATAGCCACTTTATTATGCTTTTGGAACGCCTGTATTTCTTCGTAACTTACTATCTGTTTCTGTCGTGAGGGATTTATACCGAAAGGCTAATTTGTTTTGTACTTGTCGTCAAAACAGGTTGCGAACATGATAAGGTTCCTAGTTGACAGTTACAACAAACCAGTCCCAGCTATTCTGGAGATCCCTTCCAAGGATCATCCTTACGACCCTGCTCACGATTCAGTTCTCTCGCGAGTTAAGTACCTCTTCTCTACTGAATCCGTGGCGTCTGGAAGACGTTGATGATCCATATTGTTCTCTTCTTCATCAGATTCCAAACATCACAACAAGCTTATAATAATGCCACCACATTCACTTGGCTTTCTGTTTCCCTCTGTAACGCTCTTCTATTTCATTGATTGCCTATCAAGTTATTCTATTGGTCTGTCTGCATATTTTAGATTCTTTTTGCGCCTAGCTTATCTTTTTATGCCATTTTGGATTCAAACTATGTTTTGATTTTTTAGAAGAATAAAATTCTCATAGAGGACAAGTTCATCATTGAGCTAATTGGTGTGACCCTTTCATTCATTTTTCTGGCTCAAACACGTATCGATTGCAATTTCGATCGGTCTATGCAACCGGTTTGGGGTATGAGATCTGAAATTTACATGAGAAGCATATAATATAAGGTTATTAGAGTCCTTTCATATGTAGCTATCCCAAAAAGTTTAAAACCAATCAAACGGATGAATGTTGGCAAACAAAGTCCCAACTTATCAGTTCTAACTTGAACGTTGTAATGCTACAGTATAAAGTAAATCTATGCTATAGAATAAAGTTTTCATATGTTACATTACTTTTAGTTTTAACTTTCAGTCTCAAGTTTCTTTCCAAACACCCTATAATAATTTCCATAAATAATTTAAGTTAGATAATCATTGTCATCTTTTTGTTATTACTATTATTATTAGATTCAACAACTCGAAGAAGATTTGAACAAACATAAGGAAATGTCGAAGTGGGCATCACATGAATCTTAGAATGCTGGTCCTCTGAATATTTATATATATGTGTGTGTGTGTGTATGTATATGTATGTATGTATGTATACGTTCGTGCGGCTCACTTTTGATATATTGAGGATTACATTGAAAAAAAAAAAGGAGAAACATTGGGAAAAAAACATATTTTAATATAAACAAATGAGGGGAAAAAATTATTTCACAAAAAGCACATCGGAAATGAATTTATTTATATATGCGTTTTGGGCAAAAAAGTTATAAAGGAAAAAAAAATTAAATGACGACATATATAAAAAGGGAAGATATTATTTTAAAAGCCATTACCAGCAAAGCAAGAAAAAATATTTGAAAAAAAGTACATCGTATAAATATTAAATTGTGAAAAGCATTTGGCAGATAGGGAAAAAGAAAAGCCAAAAAAAAAAAAAAAAAGAGAGTAGTGCTAAAGGTGGAGCATAGACATTAAAAAAAAAGCAAACATTTAACTATAAATTAGAAATTAAGAAAAAAAAATGAAGGAGAAGAAGGAGAAGAAGATAAGAACCTGACAAATGCCAAAGTTTCGAATGTGGGTTAAACCGGTCCAGACCTTAATTAATTATGTCAAAGCTAAGATAAGAGAATAATATTTGAAAGGATTGCATTAAAAAACTGTTTAAAAAAATATTTTAATGAGCCAATCACAAAAAGAGTATTTACAAAATACATTTTTGGTATAACAAGAATTATATAGAAAAATTAATTAGATGCACATTTGAAGAAAATATATTAATAGGTGCAAGAGAGGAAAAAATATATTTTAAAAAAGCATCGAAAAGAAACAAAATATAGACAAGTCTTTACGAAAAAGAGAAAAAAAAGTATTAAAAGTTAAGAAAGAGCATATTTGATGGAAATTATTTTGACAGAAGTATAGCAAGGGAAAAATTATTTCAAAGAAACATATTATAAAAAAAATTGAACTGATAAGTAACTGTTCGCATGTGTGTTTGTTTCTGTAAGTGCTTGGGTCGCTACAAGTTATAAAGTGTGTAAGTGAAGTATCCTTCTTGCGAGGATTGATTCCTAAATTTTTACTAGTTACCGTAATTAGTATAATTTGATTTTATCTAGGCAATCAAAGATAGAAATGGCAAAAATTAAAAACGAAAATAAAAGAAGAAATCAAAATATCACAAAATTCAGAGATAAAATAATAAGGAAAACTCAATTGGCAAAGGATATAGAGGTTGGTTTCACTCAATTGTCCCTATGTTTATCCTATTTGGTCATTGCTAAATTGTTTCACTCAATTCATTAATTGAGGCGTTAAAATCATCTCATTACCTCTCTCGAGCATTGAATGAAATAATGCGCATATGCACTTAAGGCAATATCCCTATCTACCCAATGCATATACACTTATTACGTTCGAGCCTCACACACGATTGCTTTAGTGTTATTGGCCTCCAAAACTCACTAATACTAAGATTGTTTCAATCCAATCTAATATATAAAATTTTCTCTCCTGATCGTCAATCTCATATATCTCTATCAATTAATTTAATGGCCAAATAAATTAGAAGCATTAAGCTTAGAGCATATAAAGGAGTGGAAATAAAAATTTAACAATAACCAAGTACTTAAAACATAGTTCAAATAGAGTACATCAAACCCCTAGAATAAATGTTTACCTTATTATAGTGCAGCTAGTCAACATAAACAAACACATATTTGAAATCCTGTTCAACACAAATTCAAGATAAACAAATACAAGAAAGAAGAGAGAAATGAAACTAGTGATGATTTTGAGCTTCAAATCTTCAATTCCTCCGCCAATCTTCACAAGACTCCAGGAGTGCTTGAATTGTGCTTCTTAATTGTCACAACAATGGGTTTTCCTTCTTCCAAAAGCCAAATAAGCAGTCCCAAGTTGGTCTCCAAAGTGTGTGTTCTTGCTTTTAAAACTCTAGCAAAGGCCTTCTGTAGGTATCCTTTTTGAGAAGTATACCCTGCTTTGATTGAGTCATCAGCTTGTGTTGGTGCTGCAGCAAAAATATCCTCGTTGCAGCCCCAAAACATGGAGCTGAAAAATGAGAATTAGGGGCGGGCTCTATAGTGCCTGGGTTTGCCAAGCTTTGGCCAATTTGCTCCAAATGGCTCTACAACACTAGACTCTGTTCCACTAGCCCGATTTGTCCTCTTTTCAAGATTTGATCCTGGAGCTTCCATTTGCTTTCTTCCTGTAACACCCGTTATTTTAACGGGAATAAGTTTACAAATTAATGTATAAAACATGATAATTTAAAATTTTATCCTATTTAAAATTACTAAGTTGTTTTTATTGTTCCATTTATCACGAAAATGCCATTTTGGTATTTTCTATCAAAAAGTCTCCAAAGGAGACATAGGATATTTTTCCCAACTATTTTGACCCTCCTTTTTTTTATTTCCTCCGTGACATGCTCCAACATGTTTCCTCCATAATTGCTTTTATCTCTTCTTTTTAAAGACTTAATATTTTCTTCCTTTTTCTCTCATGGTTCCCACACTCTTATTCTTATTTCTTTGCTGAAGCAAAATACTTAGAAAACTTTTTCAAGGCAGCCATAAAAATCAGCCACCATCACCTCTATTTAAGCAAGAATTTCAACCATATCAAAGTCAAGGAATCTGTTTTGAAGCCATTTCAAGCTTCCAACTAGCCATAATCCAAGGTTAGAATCTTATGAACGAATTTAGCCTTTCATTTATAGATTTTTATACTCAAGGGTTATTCAAATTTGTGTTCTTAAACTTAAGTATATGTTTTGTTGCTATTTTGGAGTATATTTTTAAAGTCTAAGTGTATATATCATAAACAGAAAATTTTATTATTAAACTTTGTAATACCTCTATGGGTAGTGGCTCTTTCTTGAAATTCTGGGATTAAAAGAAAAAAAATTTGTAAATTGGTTTGTATGTTTAAAAAGTAGACATCTTAACTTTCCAACAAGCTATCATAAGCTTAAATCGAAATTGTATTCTATTTTCTATGAATTTTTAAATTTTTGAGTTGAAAACTAGTAAATCTGTCAGTGACAGTATACCGCTCATTTGCCTTAAGTAAACCACCCGTTAACCTGTATGCTAATTGTAGATAGTGACCCTGCCCTTTTTGCAAAAGTATACTGTCAGTGTGTCATAGTATACTAGCTGCAAACCTGAACTAAGAACCCAATTTTGCTCACCTCATAATTCCTTAATGTCTTGCAACCTTTCCAACACTATCTTAAGTGATTTATGAATCTTATTAAGGACTAAAATTACTTGTATACATTTTATATTGTATTAAGACAAAAATTGTTTACTTTGGTATTTAAGAAGCAATTTGCATAAAAACTTTAATAGCACACTAGTAAGATGGATTTCATATGATTTATTTATGAATGTGGTTGTATGTTGCGCTTTAGTTTTAATTGTCCTTATGCATGCCTTAGGATCAAGGGAGTATGGAGCTAACATTAATTGATTCCGAGATTAAAGATTGTTGATAAGCTTGGAAGGTAGGGATTCTATTACTCATCTTTTATGGGGGTTTTGGTAAATTAAAATTTGGTTGTTTTATGTTACAAGATATGTATATGATATTGTTGAATATATATGGTTATAACTATAACTTGATGATGTGGAACTCATTTTGTATTGTACAGCGAGGAATATAATGATTTGACACATGTTGTAAATTGAAAAGCATAGTTAGGAAAACTAACTTCATAAACAAAGGTTGATTATAGAGAAATGGTGAGACGTGAAGAGGGCGACGGTTTCGTCCTTGGGCACAAATACTCTAAAAGGTAAAATAAGGGGAGGTGATGACGCTCCCTTGGGTCGAAAGTCCCAGATCACACTGTATAGGAATTGACTTGGTGAGGACTCGGGGCTTGATGTCCCCTCATCGGAACACCCTTGGAATGTTTGGAGGGTGATCAAGTACCCTCATTTGGGTGTCAATGAGTTGAGTGATACTCTATTGAATGTGGATACCTAGGAATAATGATGAATTATAACAATTGTATATATGTATATGTATGAAACTTGGTAATAATTAACTATAGTATCTACGGAATATGATTGTAATAAATCATAATTTAGATAATGATGAAAACGAACTAACCATGCAGGTTTAATATAGTAAAGACTAAAACCTTAAGGTGAGTAATGGTTTTCCCTATTGAGCATGTTGACGCTCATTCTTTTATATTTTCATTTTTTTAAGACTCACTAAGTGTGAGGCGGCTACGAGGAAAATAGTTGAGGAAACTATGTATCTATATTACATTAGGATTGCTTCAATTGTTAAGAATATTTTTTATGATAACGTAAGCATTGATTGTTACTTTCTGTGACTGTATTAAGATATATTGAAGGTTGAAATGATGATAACAACATTTTTTATATTATTAAATTTAAGGTGTTACATTAAACTGTTGTTTAATTGTCATTTATATTTTTATTTTTGATTTGAGAGTTTTCATTTAAATCCTAGGCAAATCTTATTTTTGAAGTTTTGCTTTTATTTTTTATTTTTATTTTAATTTATTAAAAACTGTTAACCCCCATATAGAGGCGTTACACTTCCATTTCTGAGGATGAAAGACAAAATAAAAAAACAATTAAATAGTAAAATAAAACCCAAAGTAACATCAAAACATAGTTAAAAACAAAATTAACTAAATTTTAATTAAACTTAAATAAACATAAAAGTATACAAATAAAACTATCAAATCACTCTAAAAACTAACAAAATATTTAAGTTAGGATACCAAAAATCTCAGTCGATCATTAACCTATGGAATAAGAAAGGAAAAAAATAAAAAGTCAAAAACGATGTTACTTGGCTAGATGAGACAATTAGGTCAAGAAAGTATTCATAAACATTATGCTTGATAAAATAATATTTTAGCTGTGAAAAAATTTGAGTGAGGACATTTTAAGAAAGTAGTATGTGATTCTTGTGATGAGATCACAAGAATAATAATTCTTGTGATGAGATCAATTTACGCATCTCAAAATATATGATATAGAATTATAAGATAAATTAAATAAGAAAAAGTGAGGGAAAAACACAAAAGCAAATAAAAAATGAAAAACAAAGGAACGAAACTTGGATTTCATATTTGATGAAATAATTTTGAAATAATTTTAGAGGATGCGAATGAATATTTAAGTACATAGTTAAAGAAATTATTGTATAACAAAAATAAATTAGGAGTAAAAAGTGTCAATTACTATACACATTCTAAAATGCGGATATAAATTTGAAAAAAAAAAAAAACAATAATGAACTAAAGAAAAAAAAATAAAAGCGAGGAAAAAATTGAAAGGAAAAACAAAAACAGAAAAGCACAAAAGAAGAAAAGCAAGAATAGATTAGACGTTAGATTTCAACAAAATAACACTAAGCAAAATTACTTGTACATACATATGTTCACATTTTCCACAACTTCATTATTATCACCAATTAAGCAAGAGAAAATCTCACAATCAACACTAATACAACATTATTTGCTCAAAAAACGACAAAAGAAAAAAGATACCAATACAAACTTGCAAACACATCCCTATAATTATAGTACTCTTTCTCATCCTCATCTCTTTCCCTTCACCATCTTTGTACGATACACCACCCATATAAAGGAAACAAAAAAACATTAAAAATTGAATTTTTTTAAAAAATATTCTATATAACAACAAGCAAAAAATATATATAATAAAAGTCTAAATGCGCCGTCACATGACGTCACCAGTCAACTCTCCAGCTCACCATGGTGGGCATTCCAGCGCACAGTTAGCCGTTGGCACCACCGGTGCAAGTTAGCCCCAACGGCGCATCTCTTTTCCTCTCTTTCAAGCTAAGACCACCACGTCATCATCACTTCACGCCACGGCTACAGCCTGAGCCAGTGGCGGGCCCGAAACGGCTGCGTATCGGGTCGAGAAGTTACGAAAGCCGCCGTAATCGTCCTCCTCGGAATTACCGTTATGCCCCGGGCCTTCGTCGAAGTTGAGGGAGTAACTCAAGGGGTCGTACTGGAATTTCCCGTGCCGATTTCCTCCTCCGCTTCCTCCACCGCCGCCGCCGCTTCTGCTCCGATTGAATCTTCTGATGAAGGTCTTCCACTTAGGGCCGGCGACGATCTCAGACCACTCGCGAAGCTTCTTGAAGGCTCTGATCCCGCGGGTCCACCAGCGGTGGTCGCTTTGGGCGGAGTACTGGATCCGCTCCCACCAGGCCACTCCGAGGGCACGGGCGGAGGACCGCCGCGAACCGAAGCAGGGGAAGCAGAAGCAGCACCGCGTGTTGGCCAGCAGAGCGTTGCTTCGGCCTTCGCCGAACGATTCCGGATCGTCTCTGTGGTTGTTCATCTCCGGGTCTTGAGCCGCCATAGACAACAACAGGTTTCGAGTGAAAAGAACAGAGATAGGTTTCTCCCTTCTCTTTCTGTATCTCTCTACTCTCCTCTCCTCCCGTCTCTCCCTTTCTCCATCCACCTTTACATAAACGTGTTGAGAGAAGAAAAGCTGTAACGGATACAAGCAGTGACCGGGAAATACCGGTTCAATTTTTTTCTTTGTCGAAAATTGGGGGGTGATTGGATAACTAAGCCGGCCAAAATTTTTTTTTGACAAATGACTTTTTTTTTTTTTTTTTAGGCATCAAAAAATTAGTATTTTAGACATTAAAACAGTTTCAGTTTTTTTTTTATTTTTATCACGGTTAAATTTCTCTCTTCGATATATTTTTTTTTCTTTTTTCTCTAAAAAAAGTTAAGACAATTTCAGTATTCAAAAAATAACTTTTTTTTAATACAAAAAAAAAAAAATTATTCATCCAATTTCAAATTCTCTTAACTCCATTTTTCAAATTTTCCCGAAATTTGGCTGAGCTAGTAAGTCAATTGGAAAGTGTCGACTGGTACACCCGGTGACCCTGGAGTATGGATAACGAAGAATGAAGGGTATATTCGTAAATTGAAGATGTCGTTTTGGGCCATTTTGGGCCGTTTGATTGGCCGTGATTAGGTTCTTCCCTGTTGTAGAGAAGACAGGCAGGCGTGGACCCGCATTAATCAACGAGAAATTTGATGGGGCCTGGTAGCATTAAAGGAAAAAAATCATAGTGTAATATATAGTGTATTTGTTAATATGAGTTTTAATCTTTTGTTAACAGTTGGATTCTAACCCTACAAGGTTAAATATCCAAGTAGGCTTTCTGTTAGAGTAAGTGGATCCCACTGAAAATATATGGTCCCTGCCAACCAATTCAATAATTCACACTTGGGGATTCTTCTAATCCCGTTTTCCAAACTATTTCAAGGAGAACAGACAATAATTGCCCGTAAAAATTAAAAACGAAGAGAACTATGAAAGTTTTCTTTTCTTTCTTGAAGGAAAAATGCATTTTTTGTTTTGATTTTTTTGGGGTCCTTTATTTTGGATTTTGTGGTAGGTAGGACTTCTTCTTTATTTTGTTTCCGTGACATGATAAGGAAGTAATCTTATTTTAATAGTGGAAATTCTACTTTATTAAGCCTACAACATTATTTATGGACCTTAAATAAGAAGAGAAAATATGTCATCTACTCAATAGTAAGCCAAAAAAACAAAAAAAAACGTAAAGCTATCCTCAAAAGATTGCAATTAGTGACCATGCAACTAAATAAAGCGTAAGCAAGGAGTTTTATCAACAATGCTATATCGATCCATACGACAATTGACAACACTATACTTGGAAGCAATCAAAATAATTATTATCAAGCTAATAATTAACATCACTAGTATTAACGTTAAATAGACGAACATTATGCTAATTAGATCTATAATACTAAACCACACTTTGAATTTATTGTGAATTAGACATCTTACTTTTACCAAAAGTAAAATATACGAAGCAAAAAATAAGCAAAAAAAAGAACACACCAAATTTATAGTGGCTTGCCTTCAATGTGAGAACTACGTCTACTTTTAGCCATATAAAAATTCATTATGATAAAGAAGAAGTTTTATAAGAGAAAATTGCATGCCACTCCGTCTCTCATTTGAGCTCTAGCTCATAATTTTTTGAGTTCTACAAATAAGTTCTAACATATCCTATTTGTAGGCGTACAAAAAAAAAAAAAGAAGAAGAGCAATTTCTCTCAAAAAATAAATTGATAATTTGCGACCATAAAGGAAAGGAATCCAGAGTCCTATATTCTTAAAACATAAAAATAAATAGCAATTTATAAAGATATTACGTCACCCTACCTAACAGGTTGATCTTTTAAAATAGAAGCCCAAGTTCGTAAAAAGTCTAAATTTTATCATGGTATTAAAGCCCAACAAGCTGAAACGAGCAGCTCGATCCATCTAATACAATATTGGTGACTCCAAAGGGAGTACCATCTTCTGAGGGCGTGTAAAGAGAAAAGAATCTCGAGTTCTACATTGTTAAGAAATAAAAACAAATAAAAATTTATAAGGACATTGGGTCACCCTACTTAACAGATTAACCTTTTAAGATGGAAGCCCAAATCCTTAGCAAGTCTAAATTTCATCAATGACCTAGCATTGCAGTGCTAAATGCTGTACACCGAAAATTTTGACCCAACGTCGCAGTGTCCTAGTCCTAGCGTCATGACATGAAGCTCTCTACTACAAGTATTGGAAATTTGCCTATGTAGTGTTGCGGCGTTGGCTTCTCATGGTCAAGGCGTTGGTTGTGCTTTTATCTTCCTTTGTAAAAATTGGGTTTAGGGCCGTGCCCCCAACACCCCTTGCAAGGGTGGCTTCCCGCCTCCTTTCCAACCCCCATGTTGACCTTACCAGGAAGATCAATCCCATAATCCTATACATAGGGTGATAAATTAATAGGGCGTAACTTAGGCTCCACACTTCTTAATAATTTTCCACTTGGAGACTAATTCACCATCAACAGCTCCTACCTACAACGTCTACCACTCCTTGATCCTTAAGAGAGAAGTCAAATTAAAGTTGCATAAAGCTTCAGTTTCTCAATCAGAACAGTCTTCATCAACATATCAGCTCAGCTGGATTTAGACTCCCATGAATTTTCTCAAATACTAACAATTCCATCCTCCAAACCCTATTCGATGAAGTGATAATGAACTTGTATTTACTTCGTCCTAACATGATAAATAAGATTCTTTGTCAAGTGAATTGCACTCTGACTACTGCGATACAACATGCTCTTCCCGTACTTGTGACCCAGTTCTTTTGCGAACAACTGCAACTATATCATCTCTTTGCTTGCTTTAGTCATAGCAACATACTCTGCTTTGGTAGTGGAAAGAGCAACTATCTTTTACCGCTTCAAGACCTAATTGACTACCATTCTACCCAATGTATAAATCGACAAGGCATAAATTAGGCCTCATAATTCTTAACAGAACTAGCAAATACATGTTAGAAATCCTTTGCCATGTGAATAACTAATGATAGTTGTCTTGTCATTGCATATAAGATCTAATGGTAATTTCACATTAAAGTCCATCTTAAGTTGTAGAGTTTAAATCGTCCCACCTATAATAATAATAAGTTGAGGGCTATATTGTTCAAAATTTCTATATTTTGTTTGAACAGTAACTTTGTTCCATTGGACTGATACCATCCTATGTAGCTACCATGTTTTGGGTTTCACTGCATTTCATTTGTGACTTAAATCTTGTTTCTACATTTGACATAGGACAAGCGACATTACACTATTTAGGAGAGTAGAAGAATGGGGAAAGAAATTGTACGTATTTTGTAAAAGAGAAGAGAATATTAAATTGTTCGATGGCGAGAAAGTTAGGGAAAACAAAAAGAAATGGAAAAATCCACGAAGCTCACCCTTTTTAACTCTTAACCAACTTTGAAAAGTGGAGACGAAATAGTACACAAAATGCATGGAGACTAATTTACATCTCATTTCCACATCAAGAATCTTTCTGCTCCCCATCAAAATTGTTTAATCTAATCATAACCACGTCAGAATGAAAAAAAATATGCAAAATGACAAAATATGATACAGACGTTATGACTATAAATAGTACTGTTGGTGGGGTATTTTTTCATACCTGCCGTAGAACTGGTCTATATTTATGTACACAATTTCTGTTGTCTTTTCTTCTCTTCTATCAGACACTAGGAAAGAAAAACTATCCCCTTTCTCATTTACCTCACTTGAGTTTTACCTTCTCTTATTTTCTATTTTTCATTCCTCTTACCAAACATGGTGTCAAAGCCACTGACACTTGTGAAAGTTTGTTGCCGAACTACAGTAGAAAATTTAGGTTGAATTGCCATATAACTTGCAATAAGATTTTTTTCTGTTATCCCTAACCTCCACATTAGCCGATGTGATGAAAAAGCTACTCATTTTTCCCTTTACAAACATTGCTTAAGCTCCTAACAATGTGATTAGTTACCAAGACCAAATTTTTCCAACCACAGACATACAAGGTCAAGTTCATCTCGGATTTGATGGTATGAGCAAGATTGGGCAGTATACAAGCAATTTGTTCCTTAAGTTCATGTTAGTTTTATTAATAATTTGGTCTAATGGTGGTTAGAGACTAAAGGAAACATTGATGGACGGTGGTTGCAGAAAAAATAATGTTCCGAGTATTATTGAAGCAACCTAATATGTATAATAACTCTATCTAAAGTCATACCAAACATGCCTTTAGTTATTCAGAAATGAAGGTTGCAATAGGATCATGGCTTGTAGATCCATTTATCAGACTAAATCTAGCTCAAAGCGCTATTCTTCAAGTATGCTTCTCAAAAGAACCGAAGAATATTAGGATTTTTTCTTCCCATATTCTCGTATTAAAACAGCATCCATGGCGCCGAACAATTCTGGCTTTGTTTGACAACCTAGTTGGAACTAATAAGTTCAAACTGCTACAGTATAGAGCTTGAGCTTTTACATGCTATAGTAAAAAGCAAAAGTTTGCTACAGCGTAAAACTCTCACATGCTACGATGTTTAAATTCCAACATGATTTCTAAACTCTCTCTCTGATCATTAGCTTATAGCTAGCTACATTTCATCGGTTGATGGGTTTCCTAAGCAATCTCAGCTAAGTTACACTTAAACTCCTAAAACCAATTAGGGTTAAAATTCCTAAACAACTCTGCAATTGAAAGTACAGTTTTATACTTTACTACTACTATGCCTCAACTTGATCACAACTTACAATATCAATCAGAACTCTGGTTACTTAAAATCTTGTGATTATCTTCTACCATTTATAAGCCTAATAATCTACCGCTAGAACTCAAATTGTAGCTAGACAAAAAAATATCAATTGTATAATAGTAGATAGAGCAGAGAAATTTCTGGAAAAAGATTATATTATCAACGACTGCATATGATCAATAAGAGTTAGCATTCCCTGAGAAAGCAAGGACCCATTAAGGCTCCCTTCTCACATACTCTCTTACTACAATCCTTGCAAGTTGTGTAAGAAAACGGCGAAAAGAAAAACAATAAAATCCCATACAAGGAGTGTTCTTCATTTCAAAACATCTACTAAATGTTAACCACAAAAGCAAAGTCTTCCACACAAACGATATCAACAAGATTTGCTACAGTTTTTGATACCAGATCAAACACCTGTGATAGAAGTTAGTAATATAGCAAAAACTCTACTGATTCCAAGTAGCACATAAGTGAAAATCACCGTTTACGACGCAAGAGCCCTTCCAGATTTCACACCATGAACGACCCAGAAAATGCTTCCGGCATCATCAGACTTTCCAGTATCAACAGCAATAGCGCCAATGATTGCCCTAAAAGCTCCACAAACCACGGAAGGAGCCGAAGAATTGGTCTTGGGAGATACCCGTACTATCTTCTGCAACCCCAGTCTCACACCATCTACGGCACAGGACGTCTCCACCTTGGAGATTTCTGTGAGCCGAAGACTCAAATCCTTGGTGGAGATGTCGATATCCTTTTGGAGATATTGCAGAGAGGTATATGATTCAATGACACTGACGCCAAGCATGCTCAATGCTCGGTTGTTCTCTTCGGAGAAAGAGGAATGGGTCATCGCCCGGCGAAGAAGACCAACGTCCTTGAAAGTGTAGCTGAGAAGAAACAACATGACAAAAAGGTTTCATTTTAGTTTGTACGAGAACTAGTTGAAGAAAATGTTCTTCCCATTTTCTAAAGTTTCATAGGAAACATACAAAGCTGTTGATGTAGACTAACAAAAAGGTTCCATTTGTTCAAAAACATGTTCTTCCCCATTTTCCCAAACTTTCCCAGAAGTGTAATTTGCTAAGGGATGTGGTAGTTTAAAAAAAAAAATATAGCATTTCACACTTTTTCCTACAGTTTTCCGAGAAACCAAACGAAGAAAATGATCCACGTTACAAAACCCATTAAATGCCCAATTTTCTTCGGATTTCCAAGAGTAAAACATAAAAGAACATGACTTGTTCAAACAGTTTCCTAAAAACCAAACAAAGTTAATGATCCACACCATAAACCATGAAAAAACAAAAAAAAAATACCCGATTTGCTTCTGAAGGAATTCTAGAGCCACCGAAAATGGCGACGACGAGGACTGGAAGATTCTGTGGCGTAGCCCAAACGCCGTCTCTCCCTGCGCAAAAGGACCAAAAAAAAAACCACAAACAAAATAAAAAATATACATGAGAAAATAGAGAGGAAAAACCAGAGGAAAGAAGAAAGTTGCGAAGCATTTTTGGGTTTAACCTGGATTTGAGGAAGGATTGCCATTGCCAAGCCGAAAATGGCGAAGGAAATCGTGAAACAACGAAGATTCATTATTTTTTTTTTTTTGGGGTTTTCGGAAATGGGAGTTCAGAGAAGTGGAAAAGAGTGAGAAAAACCTAGGATTAGGAGATTACTTTCCCTTTGACTCGCTGTGGAAAGTAGCGCCGCCAATAGCCGTGGAGCTCTTTGTACGAGCAAGCCATGCATGGGAACGTGTTAAAATCTTAGTCGATCTATTGACCAAAGTACTCTATTGTGCAGGCCAAGCTAACTAAGTCCTCAAAATTTTTTACTCTTTCGATACTGTATACAAATTTTTATAAAAATTACCTTCGGTCTTTGGGCTAAAATTTTATTTTCCCGTGAAATTATATTTCGTCCTTTAAAATTTATATCTAAGCAAAACTAATTAAGTCTTCAAAATTTTTACCTCTTTTGGTATTGTATACAAATTTTTATAAAAATTATGTTAGATGCTTGGGCTAAAATTTTATTTCCTTGTGAAATAATATTCTGTCCTCTAAACATTATATCTAAGCTAAGCTAACTAAGTCCTCAAAATTTTTTACCTCTTTTGGCATTGTATACAAATTTTTATAAAATTACATTCGGTGCTTGGGCTAAAATTTTATTTCCCTGTGAAAATATATTCCCTCCTCTAAAGTTTATATCTTGTGCATTTAATTTTCTCGATAATGTTAAAATAAGCTCCATCTTGTAATTAATTTTTTTTGACTTCGTCTCTACTTATTATACTGTGCCCCTAAACTTAAAACATAACATGTGTTCCTTTTGATCTATGAAATATTAACAAAAAATCTCTTTTTGTGAGAACTTTTTATAAAAATTAGTATATAATTAAGATTTGATACATAATATAAGAGAGTTTTGGTAGCTATATTCTATCCAAAGTTAATTTTAATTTAAAAAACTAATATAATTTAAAAATTTTAATTGTTAAAAATATAGACTGAAAAAACCTTAAAAGAGATTTTTATTAAAAAAAATATTTTCGTTTACTTTCACGTGACTGCATCGAAGTAAGCTAACAGTTTAATAATTCACTAAATTATTCAACAATTCTCATTATTGTGTGATAGTATGTCATTTATGCTCAAAATCATAATTCAATGAGTTTTTCTTTTGTTAATATTTCATATATTACTGAAAACAAATGTTATGTTTTGAAGTTTAAAGGGCATGACATTACAAGGGATATAATTGAAGGGAAATTTTTATTATTAATCCTAATAATAAATGGCTCTCCACGCATGCAAAATGCAAAGCCTAATCCAAGAGAGAGAGAGGGGGAGGAAAAAACGTGGTTGGCCGCTCGGTGTGTCATTAGGCTTTGGATTTATTTTCGCAGCTCATAACTATGAGGTAAAGATGGTGGTGGGGAACAATGTTTATTGGTACGAGATATTGGTGTCAAATTTGAGACGAAATGGGATAAGGGTGTTGGCTAGTTTAGTTGGTGTGTTTCTTTAGTGTTGCTTCGGTGATGCATCAACAATGCTACTCCCTTCAAGTGGTGCCCCATTTTTCCCGTCGTTTCAAGCATTGATGGTTATCTTCCCACTAAAAGCTTTGTTGTTGTTGTTGTTTTTTTTTTTTTTTTTTAAGTTTTTTTTGGGTCATTTGTACGAACCATGGTTTTTAGTTGTGCATTTATTTTGTTTGTTTAGCTTTTTTGTTGTGTTTGTTACTTACTGGATTTCTTCTCTTCTTTTTTTGGGCCCTGGTGCTTTGAGATTCTTGACATTTGATGTGTTACAGAACATATGAAAAGAGCCATGTGTGTGTTATTTTTGGTGTATTTCATTGGGTGATTTCCGTTTGTGAAAACTGGCACACGCTTAAAAAAAGATTGTGTAAATGTGGATTGGTGTTTGCATGGTCTTTTTTTTTATGTTATGCACCATATTTTTCCTTTTTCAAAAAAAAAAAAAAGAAGATTTTGCCTCGTTGAATTCCTCAACAAAGCTTTTGTTTAGCATCTCGGTTGAAAATGTTGGTTTCAACCAATAAATAATCTAAAACTCTCAACAGCTACAATAAAAAGCAAAAATTTACTACAATATAAAGCTCTTACATGCTACAATTTTCAAATCAATATTTTCAATTCCAACTGTTCTTCCAAATACTCTTAAATTGTTGTTTGTCTTCCTTGCTTGCTCCTAATGCTTCAAACAAGTTTGAGCCTGGTAGGCATTGTTGTTCTGCAAAAGTCTCCCATTAAAACTGAATGCTGCCACTTGCAGATTCTTTTTCGCCCCCTTTTATTTGTATCTGATTAGATGTCTTTTAACCCAATTATACATTATTGTTATTTTTAAACATTTTCCTTCATAAGACGCACATTTTTTTTAGCCAAAACGTTCAACATATATACTACTTAAATTTTTTCCCCAAAATATGTATTCTTATCATGCTTCGTGCTCGTTGTTGTGCCGTCATGCTTGTAACTGTGCTTTTTAATCATACTTGTTGTGTCGTACATTGTACCTTTAACATGCTTCATTGTAGTAGTCTAACCAACACCTTTATTTG
Organism: Artocarpus hirsutus; assembly: GCA_946598075.1. NCBI lineage: Eukaryota > Viridiplantae > Streptophyta > Magnoliopsida > Rosales > Moraceae > Artocarpus > Artocarpus hirsutus. The sequence continues at coordinate 93,997 of CAMOHE010050274.1, forward strand.
ACAAGGGTGCATGCGGCTTTTTTGGTATGTTTGTTCAAACAATATATATATAATTTTCAATCTCATTGAATTTTATACCGTTAGATTAAATTTAATATATAAATTTATACCTTATCTTAATTAATAGTTGATTTTAGCCTTTAAAATAACAAATTATCCATAAGTAAAAGGAAAAAAACTAAAACTTACAAAAAATAAGAAGAAAAGAAAAATAAACACACAAAACACCTATTTTTTAAAGTATTCTATGCATTTTTGAAGCAAAAACCTTATTATAGATTTTTTTGAAGTTTTTAAGTTATTTTATTTTTTAATGTGAAAGTATTTTTGGATAATTTTTAGGCCAAAATTAAAAATTGATTAAAAGAATATATAAATTTATGTATTAAACTCTAAAGTAAAGGTATATATTTTGATAAGATCGAAAACCAAAGATATGATTTTTAAATTAACCTAAAATAGAAGGTATAGACGCGTAAATATCCCCTACTTTCATGTCTAAGTCTGTGGTATGGTACTTGATATATCTATGGTTGAGGATAGACTCCTAGTGATACATGTCCTTCTTTACCTCTATATACGAGTTAAAAAAAAAAAAAAGAGAGAGAGAGAAAGAGAGAGAGAAGCGCTCTAAAGGAAAGGAAAAAAAAAAAGACAAATGGTACAAATTCTCCGATTTCTTCTCCTTATTGTGAGGACAAACTAACGTAGACATTGAGCCAAAATCTTATTACCAAAGTAGACCATCATATTGTGAACTCAAACCACTTGGTTTAGACCAATTGGTACAAAACTTAAATAGTATAAATCTCTCTCTTGGTACAGTATTTTACATATTTCTCATCGAGCACCCTCAGGCCTCATGTATCTAGCCACCTCTTGGGAATAGAACAATGTCACAAACACAACTAGGAGCGTCCAATTTTTTGCTGCATGGACATACTACTACATGATGTAACGAATTTTGCATGACATCTCAACCAAGTAAATGGAAAAAAAGCACATAGCCTGCAGGGCCAAGTTTGCGCGGACACAGAGAAACTTATAACAAAAAAAAAAAACAATTTCAATTTTCAAGGAAAAGAATGATTCCATGTAAAGCAAAGCCAATCCATATGTACAAACTAATGTTGCTCTTGCATCTATAAACAGTAACTGGGGAGAAAAAAAAAAAAAAAAACTTGAGCCTGTGAACTAGGGAGTTAAACCCCACTTACTGACTGTGTGACTGTGTCTAAAGATGTCTTCTTATATAAACTGTTCCAAAATCCAAAAGTAAAAACCTGGAACTTCATCAAAGTATTGCAAGTCGCTAAAGAAACCTGAGAGTTGCAAAAATCCGACTCTTTCCAGGAATGAATTTGTTAGAACCAATAGTGAGGAGTTAATCATGAATTCCTGTACCATATATCCACGCACGTTGCACAAGGAGCATCGACCTAGATGTGTGAAACATCGGTTGCGTCTCAGGTAACAATCGGCAAAGAAACTTGAATCTCAGCGCTAGACCTCGATTTGAGACTTGAAGCAGCTAGGCCTTGAAGCAATGTCATGACATCAGAAGTATCGTCCAGATAGTATTTGGCTTTGCTCGGTTTCTGGCCAACGGTGCATGCAAATATCTCGGGAGCTGCAGGGAGAGACGAATCAGAAGCAATGCGCAATATGCTCTCGAACATGTCCTCATCTGATCTGTCGTCGCCAATGCACATAACGAAATCTACTGGCTTCCCATTGTTGATCATCCTCAAAAGAACCTTCTCCGCGACTAAACCTTTAGTAATTCCCTGCAGTGTTTATGAGTCAATGTTAAGACTAATACCCCTCCAGGCAAATGACAAGAATGAGGAAGAAAGAGCTCATCTCAAGCATACCTGTGGCTTTACTTCAACAATTTGCTGGCCCCTCTTAACGACCACAGGCTCATTTGCAAGGACGTTTTCAAGGTGATCCAAGAGCTCCATAGCCTGACAAGATCCAAAGTAAGGATCAGCATCTTGGTGATGCCATACAAAGGCACTCTCTTTATGCTCTATATAGGAGCCATCAGTTGCCTCTGTGTATAACTTCATCACAGGCTCAGCAATTTGTTTCCAATCAAAATCTGCAGCCAAGGGACTGGTTTCCCAATTCAATGAATTACTCCACCTACAAGAAGAATAAAATGAAAAAGAAAAATTAATTTAAATTCCCAAAAAAAATGATGTTAAGTGGAGATTAACTATTTTCCCGATGCAAGGAGGTTAAAGAAAACACAGTGAGGCTGCTGAAATTAGACTATAAATTTTGAACGTTTCTATTTTTTTTCGATTTTTTGTTGCACTCGCTAGAAGCTGGCTCAAACTCAAGTTAAGGCTATATAAAGAAGCAGCTATATTATAATGGTGAAAAGAACATACCTTATGAAGTATCCATGCTCAGCTGCTATACCCAGATTCTCACATTGAGAAAACCAATCACCAAGAGAGTTCTTTCCCCTACCGCTAACTATAAAAACAGTGTTCTTGGGGTCACTGCAAAGGTTATTTAAAACAGAAATTACTTCGGGACTGGGGATTTTAGAGATTGAAGCTTGAGGCACAACTGTCCCATCATAATCCAAAAATATCGCCCTTCGACTAGTACTCCTATATGTGGAAAGAATGTGGTCGATTGAAAGCTTCCGGAAACTTGGGGAAAGAGATAAAATCCTGAAACTCAGACCGAAACCGATCCCCCAACAACGTTTACTATAGTGATCCTTGCAGGCTCGTTCCAAGTCCTGGAAAAAACTTCGCGCCCAATAGGCCACGTCATGAGAGCTGATGTACCTGTAGTGCTTCTCGTGCCGCAGCTGCTTCTCTAAATCAGGCATCGTGATGGCCAAATTGAGCGCATCAGCTACCGCCTCTATGTCCCATGGATTCACCCTGATCGCTCCACTTAAAGATGGTGAACATCCTATGAACTCTGAAACAACAAGAGTACTTGTTCGAGGGGATTCAGGGGAGATTCCTAAGGCTTCAGCCATTTTCCGAGTCCCCTGCCTACATATTGTATACTTATATGGGATTAGATTCATACCATCCCTAACAGCATTCACAATGCAACATTCTGCCAAGGAATAATACGCAGTCTTCTCATGTAGAGGAACGTTTCGGTCGATTAAAACGACCGGTTCATAGCCTGGAAAACCAAAATTCTGGTTGATTCTTTTAACTATCATGTATGTTTCCCTTTTGGCTTCTTGAACATCCTTCCCTGTGCTCCTTGCTGGGTTCACAATTTGAACAAGAACTAGTTTGCCAAGCAACTCAGGATGCTGAACCAAGAGCTGTTCCATAGCCAGCAACTTTAGACTAATGCCTTTAAAGATGTCCATGTCATCAACTCCTAAAATCAATTTCTGCCCCTTGAATTGCTCTTGAATCTCTTTAGCCTTGGTGGAAGAAAAAGGATGATTTAGCGCAGATCGGAGGTGGCCCATATGGATCCCAACAGGCAAGATTTTGACATTAACCCTGCGGCCGAAGTATTCGAGTCCAATGTAGCCCCTCTTGGATTCATATTCAAGGCCAAGCATTCTACTGCAACATGACAAAAAGTGGCGGGCATAATCGAATGTGTGAAAACCAATCAAGTCCGCATTGAGTAGTGCTCGAAGAATCTCATCCCTCACAGGGAGAGTCCGGTAGATTTCTGACGAGGGGAACGGACTATGGAGGAAAAACCCAAGCTTTACCCGAGTGAAATGCTTTCGTAAAAAAGTAGGTAGAATCATGAGGTGATAGTCATGAACCCAGACATAATCGTCTTCTGGATTGATCACCTCCATGACCTTATCTGCAAATATTTTGTTAGCCGAAACATAGGCCTGCCAAAGCTGGCGGTCGAAACGATTGCCATGGTCCAGGCACATGGGAAGCATGTAATGGAAAAGAGGCCACAAATACTGCTTACAGAATCCATGATAAAACTTCTTCTGAATTTCGGAAGGAAGGAAAGTGGGGACGCAACTAAACTCTTCAAGCAGTTTCTGAGAAACTTCTTCTTGTTCACTTGTGTCCACATCAACCTTCAAAGATCCAACGTAAACAACCTTGCTACCGGAGGGGAAACCATCCTTAAGTTGCAAAGAAAGTGCATCCTCGTCGAGACTAAAGCACCATTTCCCAGATTTCGCATCCTTTTGAGCATGTAGGGGCAAGAAATTCGTTACTATAATTTTCTTTTCGCAGCATTCGGAGCAGGAAGATGTTAGGCCTTCGTCTAAGTCGGAAATGATTCTCCGAGCAGTCATCACTCTCGGGAGATTCCTAGGGGTTTGTGGGAAATTTAACATGTCCCCAGATGCCAATTCCAACAAACTAATGCAAGATCTTGATAACATGGTTGAAAATAATGACCTTTCTCTTGTGGGCACCTGTGGAAATGGCAAACGCTAATTCATTGACATATGCAAATTGATAAAAGTAAGATCACATACTCTAAGCATTCACTTTATTATTCCCATGAACAACCTGTCTAAACCAAAAATTATATTGACTAGAGCTCAAAATAACAATAGAAAAACCAAACCTATAAAATAGACAACTAAATAAATCTCAGAAGTCAAAAAAAAGAATGCAAGCATAAAATGAGCAAGAAAAGGCGTATCTATACAGAAAACACACCTACTTTTGTCAGGCTGGAAAAATGAATGAAATTTGGCTTATGCATTTTTTTTTAATATTCTTAGCCTTTTTAGACGGAATTATATTGAGAACACTCCAAATTTTCTCATAAATTCAGGGTCAAACTAAAACTAATAGAGGCCATTGATCTTTAAGAAAATCTGAACATGATCTTCGCATGCGTCCTTTTATATCATTTGGTTCAAGAAATGCCGTTAAATCACCTTATCCGTCTCCTAAGGCAGGCATATGGGAATATATTATTCTTATTATTATATTCAAAAATGGTCATCCAACCCCCGTCCTTTCCAATCACATGAAGAAAAATAATAATGACATAAACAAAAAAATATTTCTTCCAAATTTTAACAATAATAGGAAAAATTAAAATTAAAAAAATCCAAAATTAAAAAAATCCAAATAAATGATTAAGATTTATTTACTGATAGATAGAAATACTAAATCAGGTTCATATCCAGATTCCTATTTAAATAATGGCCAAAAAGAATAGTTCTAAATTAATGCAAAAATATCCCTCGTTACTTATTGATGATGGTATATTAACCTTATCTATAGTAATTATTGACATCTTCCACATTCAAGAGAATGTAAAAGTTAAAAAAGAAAAAAAAAGAGAACGCATCAACATCCAAAATTTTCTTATACTCTAAAAAATTCGTTTCTAAAACGGTTTTTCTTCAAAGATTGAACTCATGTCGATCTATTCATGGAAATTTGGAATGTAGAATATGTACGGTCAGCACCAAATCAAGAAAGAAAAGGAAAAAAAAACAGAGAAAGAGGTTGAAATTTTCTATGAAAACAAACAGAGCCAGGAAATGAAAAAGGAAAGAAAACGAAAAAGAAAAAAAGAGAGAATATTTAAGTTTTGAATAGTCTGAGAAACAGTTTACCTGAAAATGGGATCACTGATCCAGCTTCTATAAAATTTGTTGACAACAGTACGGGACAAATAATATCCTACGAAAAAAAAGGTTAAAATATCAACAAGAAAAATAAACAGAGTCGTGTTTGGCTTCCCAGAAACAGAAGGAAAAACCCAAGTGCTCATTTCTCACAAACTTCCTCGGAAACCCAAAAACGAAAATTAAAAAAAAATAAAAATAAAAAACGAAAGAATTCAGAGAGATCAAGAGGGTCTTAAAAAAAACTTACAGAAGCAGAGAAGAGAGAGAGAACAGAGCCAACTGAGAGAGACTTTTCCAAAGAAAAAAAAAAGAATGTAACGTGAAAGTGCAAGTTAGATTTTAGCAATAAATACAGAGTTAGAGAGAAATTTAAGAGAACAAAGGACTATGAAGAGGCAATATATATATAGTAATATTATATGAGTATATATATTGTTTGTATATTTATATATGTATGTGTGTGAACGATAAATGTGCGTTTGTTAGGTTCCAAACCGGTGAGATTTGTGGAGAGCTTTTAATGGTTTCGAAACGGACCAGAATAATATATAACAAATAATTAATGAAAGGAAATGAATAAATTAATTTGAGGATATGTATCGGGGGAGAGAAGGGAAGAAGAATTCCCAGTTTTGATTCGGTGTAACAAAATAAAAGACGGTAGAATTTTAGCCTAGTGAGTCATTCAACGACAGAGAGATATAGAGAGAGAGAGAAATTCGAATGTAGAAAGTCAAAAAAAAAAAAAAAAGAAAAGAAAACACAGATAAATGGATAGAGAGAGAGAGAGAGAGAGAGAGAGAGAGTAGACGTAACGTACAGTCGGATTGCAACTCCTGCCTGGTCTTACGTTACAATCCTTACGGAATTTTTGCGCCCACAAAAATGCACTTGTTTTTCTACTTTATTACAAAACTACCCTTTTGAGATTTTTTTTTCCCTCTTCATTGAAAAAATAGAAATTTCTTCAATAATAACCCTTGATCCACCAGAGAAATTGCCATAAGAAGCATGTTGCTTGTGATCCAATCCATAAAAAAAATTGGTGGGATTCGTCGTAGAAAGAGCTACTCAAGAGATACAATCGGCTACAAAAGTGGTTTTTTTAACGTTGATCCTTTTTATGGAACTGGTTTCGTATAAAACTAATAGAACCGTTAAATGTGTCGTTTTTATTAAGATAATCTTTTGAGAAGTCCTTTAAAATAAAATAACACATGTTGTACCCCAAAGAAGATTGTGTGCTTAAATCCTTGCCGTAGAATTGATCTTCTTTTGATGAGGAACGGTATCTAGAGGCAAAGTAGCAAGAGTGAAACCCCGAAAAAAAAAATAGAGGACAAAACCTAACAAGAGAGGTGTAGACAGTAGTCATGATCGTGATAAAGATCGAGTTAGCTGTGTGCCCAGACAAAGGCTTTATATGTCGTAATTCTGTTTCTTCAGGCTTGACTGCCTGTGTGGAAGACGACATCACCTACCACGAACTTCAAAACTATAACAATCATATTTTGATCTAATCCATCAAATTTATAGCTTCTTTAATCTTATACGAACTTGATTTGATCCAAGTTTTAAAACCCATTTATCAGTAGAATATTTTTTCATACCTACCTCACACATACAATAGTACATACCCATTGGTTAATAATGCTTTCTTTTTTTTTAATTTTTGTGATAAAGGAGACAAGAAATAATAATAAACAATTAAAATTTATATGTACTTTTTTTTTGTTATGATGTAATTGATATCAAACACGCTACCACTTCTTTTAAATCAAATTGCTTATTATTGAACAAACTCTTGTGCTGTTCTTTGTATCAATTCATGGAGTAAAAAGGTCATTTTCCTTTATTTTTGAGGCTTCCTAAAGTTCTTGATTATAAATCCAAAACTATCCAAGCTTCTGTAAATGTCAGGATTATGGAATGGGTAAAAAAGGGGTAATTAATATGACCATATCAAATTTCAATGGTTGGAGCTTAGAAAATGGAAATTTTGGTGCTTGCTTTTTAGAAATGGATTTTTTTTTTTTAGTTACCGGATAACCTAATTGTTTAGTCATAAAAAAAAAAAGGCAGTCCTTATTGCCCACATAAAATAGGTTATCATTCAATAGTGTTCTTTGTTTTCAACTAATTTCATTGTCCCTTCAAACCTTAGTAAATATATTTAACAAAATTATGTTTTAGAATTGCATTGCAAATGGATAAAATTATAAACAATGACCTAGCCCACAAAGTCATATTGTGAATAGAATTTTCCAATTCAGCTACCAAGTGTGGAAATTGCGTCTCCAATAAAAAAAATCTATTTAGTGGATAATTATCTGTATATTAGAAAGACCTTAGAATATTCTCCTATTTCTTGGTAAAATCCTAATATTTGACTGTAAGCATGTCCTTTATGGGCTAAGAAATTTCTTTTTGTCCATCTATCAAAATGAAATTATATCTTTTCATCTTTATTCCAAGGCATGGAATGGTATTTACCAAAACTCAGGAAAAAAAAAACCATATGAAAATTAGCTGTCCGTACTACAAATGGATAAATATTACAATTCAAGCAAAGCCTTATCAAAATTGGTTATCCATGTGGCAAATGGATAAATTTTACAATTCATGAGAAATCATATTCAATATAAATGGGATAAATTAGTCAAATTTTTCTTCAACTATTATCTTCGTTCATTTTAATTTTAATAGTAAAATAAGTAAAACATTATTTACATTACCCCATCAATTCTTGCGCCCACTACAAATTTTTTTGGTATATTATTTTATCTTACAAAAATTTAGATATATGTTGAAACTTTTAACTCAAACATATAAACCGAATTGTAATTTTTATTTTTGGCAAAACTCCTTAAGCCTTTCTCTTTTTTTTTTTTAATTTTTTTAGTCCCTAAGGATAAAATAAACGATGAACTTATTAATTTAACAAAATTCATCATGTGCTCATCACATGATAAACTAAAAAATTTACAAAAATAGTGGCACTGAAAAAACAAAATGTTTTGTTTACTCCTGTTAAAAATCTTTAAAACTACAACATAACGTTTGCAGTTAATGTAACTATTTTTATGAAAAAAATCATTAATTACCATGTAATAAGGATGATATTATCTCTATGAAATATTAGAAATTCTTCAAGTATAACATCAGGAACAATACTTAAAAAATAAAAGTTATTAACAAAGAGGGCGTAACCGTAAAGCATGATCCATTTGGTACCAATTAAAAGAGTAATTTTGAGCTGTAAAGTTCAAATGTACACATTTGCTTTACTGTTTTACATCAAAAGAAGGTTGCTTTTACTGTTTAACGGCTGGTATATACATATATTTATATATATAGAGAGAGAGAGAGAGAGAGGGGTGAGGAGTGAGAAAAAAAAATTAAGGGGGAAGGAAAGGTGGATTCCAAAAATTGGTGAGTTGGGTTGGGCAGCGTGAAAGACGGTGCATGCGGCTGCTCGACCACGCTATTTAGTTGGGTACGTGTCTGACTCTCCGTCATCCATTTTGGATAAGATCAGGAATTTCGTCTTTTTTCTCTCTCCCTCTTAAACTCCAATCCCCATTTATTATTTCTTTCACGTTACGCCCTTTCTTGTTCCTTTCTTTTCTTTACCCCATCTATCTACCCCCCTTTTTCTCTCTCTCCTCCTTTTTGGTTCTGGAATGTTTTTAACTTTCTTTTTCCTGTGTGTTTGAAACAGAAAAATAGCTATATAAAAAATATGTCCTTCGACCGTTAAATGAAAATGTTTAGAAAAAGACTTATGGCTAAAAGTATTATCGTATAAAAGATTTTATATTATAATATATCTTTATTTTATATATATATATATATGTGAAAATTTTATATTATTTAAGTTAAAATTAAGTTTGTCAGAAATTTTATAATTTTGATTAGATTTAATAGTTTTAAAAAATACATTAAGGTTTTTACAAGAGAAATTTCTTTATTTTAATTTTAAATTTTTTATTTTTTTTATTTGAATAGCGTATGAATTGAGAGAGGGAGAGTCTGTTTTTAAAAATAAAGTGAAAAGATGATTAAAATACTTCATTTAAATATTGGAAAAAAAAGCCCTTCATAGGATCATGATTGAAAATTTAACGAGAACAACATCATATCCAAAATCTTTTCTTTTCCTAGCGTGTGATGCGAGTGTCTTTTTTAATCATACGAGTTTCAAACTAGTGAGAGTGATTGTGATTAAGGAAGACACAATAAATTTTTTTTGGCACACCTATCACAATAAAATAATATTTTGCCTTTAAAGAGCTTTTAGAACTTTTGCCCCATAAAATTTAATGGCATTGGTAAGTTGTCTCTTTAATTTTTAATTTTGTAAACTACTCTTTGAATTTAATAAAATATTGTGTGTCCTATAAAGTCTACAAATCATGTAAAAAATTTAAAGAAAATGCTCTCATACGTAAGGCATAACATGCTTTGATTGTTAATTAAAATTTCATTATCTTCCTTAAAACCATCTCATGTAATGTGTAGTGTATTGGAGATGTTTTAATACAGAATTTTTTAAGGATAAAATTCAATAATTATACTTTAAATTGCATTAAAAAGAGCAATAATTGTTTAAGATATACTTCTCTATAAATTAAGTGTTGGATTATATGCATATTTGTTTCAATTTAACAGACTCAAAAAAAGATAGATAACCTTTTTAATCAATATGTTCGTTCTAGTTAATTAGTATCTTAAAACAACTTCACATAACTATACTTTTAAAATGCAAAAAAAAAAAAAAAGGGCAAAAAGAAGTTTACATTAGGTTTCCGCAATCACTTTTAGATGGAGTTTTGAATATCACAAAAAAAAAAGTAAAGATTTGAGAAATATGAGGATGTTGGAGTAATCTAATGCATGATCCATGATATGCAAGTATAATAATTTCAAAACTTTTTTTTATAAATATCAATTTTTTTAAATGAATATCGAGATTTTTCGATCTGGTTTGTTAGTGTCTTCAAACAACTGCTATTTAAAATGCCAAAAAACAATCAGTTTAGAGAAATATGATGATGTTAAAGTAATCTTTTGCATGATCCATGATGTTTAAGCATAATAATTTCAAAGATATAGAGTATATTTGCAAACGTATTTAGAACTTAAAAGCTTGAACTTAAATATTGTATCATGTGAAAGTTTTACATTATAATATATGAGAGTTTTATACTGTAATAGAATATTGACAAATAATATTTGCCAAATATAGTATACAGAAGAATGTTGCCAAATAAAGTATAATGGAACCATTAGATTTGTGGTGGCATGAAAGTAATTATGATCACATTGGGGACTTTTTGCTAGTGAGGCAGTCTCAATCGGGATCAAATCCAGAAGAGGGACAAGTATCTTTGAATGAATGCTACATATAAATATATATATATATATATATATATATATATATATATATATATCTCACGATTCTTATCCAACCCATCTTCTCTTTCTTGCTTCTGCCTCGTAGGCTCATCCTAAGTTATCCGATTCCTCCCTAATTTCGTCACCCCACAATCTAGTACAGACTTTTCATACCTCTCAAAGACCAAATGCCTGTCCTAGCATTGCAAGAATAAAGAGCCAAGCCCCACTCGGATGGGACCCACTTGAGCAACATTGACATGCCATCTCACGTGCTTGTTGAATTCTGATTTGGTGGATTTTGACACGTGTCAACTATTTGCCATTGCAGATTTTCCTTTTGTACTACTTTTTTTACTTTCATTTTTTTATTTATTTTTATTTTTTGTATGGCATGTTTGTTGAGTCGAGGGATTTGTCTTTGTTCAGCGATAAAACAATAGGAAACGAGGAGAAACAAAATTACAAAGTAAGAATAAAAGGAAAAAAGGTAGCTTTTCTTTTATATTATATTTGATAAAAGAGAGAAAAATTAAAGCAATGGCTAATTTCACTTATTTTACATTCATAATTATTTGTAAAATATTTTTTTAAGTAGAAAAGGTTGAAAAAAAAATTACTTGGCTTATGAATTTATAATTTTTTTTCATAATTTTCTTTTTACCTATCAAACAACATAAAAGATTTTTTTAAATATTATCTCATAGTAGAGAAGAAATGAAAAAAAAATTTCCAATTTCATTTATTTTGCGTTCATAACTACATTTTTTTACGTTCATAATTATTTGTTGTAAAATATATTTTTCTAGGTTGAAAAGATTGAAAAAAAAAAATAATTCGTTGCATGAATTTATAACTTTTTTCTTTCTTAATTTTCTCTACGCCTACTAAACAACACAAGAATTTTTCTTTTTCTTTTTTGAAAAAAAAAAAAACGAAAAGTCCTTATTTTCCTTTACCAAACTTAGGTGTTTTGTTTAAGTCATGGATGACGCAGTGTGGCTTGTTTGCGTTTAGGTCATAATTAGGAATTATTGGAGTTTCGTTTAGTAAGGGGAAAACTGAGCAAAGTTTTTGTCAATCGACAAGACTCCAACATTCTTTATCGCAAGGGAACAGCTTCAAAAGAAATGAATCAAAAAAGAAAAAAAAGAAAAAAGTCAGCCATCCATATTATCTGTTTGGAACAGGTCCTAATTTCGAACAAGTTAAATTCAAAATCCCACTCATAACATCTTTTAAAATTTTTCAATTACAATGGGAGCCGAACTCCATAGTAAAATTCTCCTTAATATTTTTTGCTTTTATTGAGCAAAAAATTTGTTGTGAGAATAATGTTAGGAAAACACTCTATTCCCAACCCTTTGATCTAATTTTGAGTTTTTATTCTTGCTCAGTTACATTAATAAAAAGATCCCGTAATTTGGGCCTTAGCACTCACTTTTTATTAATTTAATTTAATTGTCATGCTTAGCATCAGTATTGTCCTATAATATTTTTCTAACTAATAATAAAAAATTGTATGTATTGATAAAAAGATCACACCTCAAAATTGGAAAAAAAAGAGAAGAAGAATGAAAGTTACTATCCGTAACGCTATAATTGTCGATGCTTACCAGTGAGTGGCGGCGAATCAACACTACATGCAGTTACGCACGATGTCCGGACAGTTCTTTCCTACTCTTCTCGGCCTGCTTAGACATACCTGCAATAAAAGGAGGGATGTTTCGGAGGTAAGAGGAGGACACCGGTAGGGTATCAGACAAGGACTCTCCAACGCTCAAGGTAGGCATTGCTTGGTAGAGAACGGGAGCTAGTAGTTGGGAAGGAGCACGTTGGCCTTGAGTCATAGTAAATGCGTTCTATTTATAGGCTGTCACTTGAACTAGGTGTTAGGTGGGTTTTACTCATGACCCGTGTATCACATCAAGGCTTGTCAGAGGGTAGGTGACATGTATCACAATCTCCGCCAGCGGAGTAGCCTCCATACGACGGAGGGAACGCGACCATTTAGAGGCTTTTGGTGGGGGTAGCTGCACCTTTTGCAGGCTTTGACAATCCGATCTGAGCACATGTCCTGTCTAGGGTGACGTTAACTTGTGTTGCGGCCAGCAGGGGCCCTAAAGAACACCTTGATCTGACAGTTGAGCTCTTGGTCACTATTGTGCATCCCAGTGAACTTTGCCCAGCAGGTTTACCGACCGCTGAGGATCTGTTCCTCGACGGACTCTACGGAGCATACCCCCAACAATAACCCTAACTCTATCACAAAGTAAAAAGCCCCAAATTACAAAAAAAAACCTACTTAGTTATGAAACATGTCTAAACTCTCTTTGTAATAGTTTAATGTTTATGTTTATGTTATTTGTTGACAAGGGGAAAAAAAATGAAATGAACGGTGCCATAGTACCATGCACGCACGTGACAGGGAACATAACAATTAACAAACACCTAGGAACAAAACAACGGCGTACGTAATGCGTATGTGCGTATATCTATCAAACTATTTCATACACGTAATTGTTCTTAATTTATTTTTTAAAACCTATTATATACTTTAAAGTTTGAACTATATATTATAACATAAGAGCAAGACAGAGGCACTTTGGCTCAAAGGGCGTGGCTGCCCTCCCAGGTTCAATAGCTCCTTATGTTTTGCCCCCCTCCCCCAACAAATAAATTTTTTATACATTTGTGTCTATTTTGCCCCCTAAAATGTTTAAAATTGCACCATTAATAGACAGATTAATGAAAACTTCAGTTTTGTCTCAAGTTTTGACTTTTAAATACACTTATGTTTTTCAACATTAAAATATTAATAGAAAAGTTTTTCAAAAATTTCAATACATTCATTTTGACTTTTTCAATATACCTATTCAAAATAAAAACCCAAATAAACCAAAAATTAATGAACCTAAATAAACCAAAAATTGATAATATTTCTATTTAATCTTATAATTTTTTTAACCCAACTTTAAAAGTGAATCATATATTGTGAGCTTTATTTATTCAGATGACAAAAAAAGGATAAAATAGATACAACAAAGATTAAAAAAAAGCTACAAAGTTCATAAAATACTATTGTATTGTAATCTTCATTAAATATTGGTTTCACCATGCCCCTCTGAAAGAATTTCTTCGGTCTGTCCCTACATGTGATAATTTATACTGGGCATATTTTTATTTTATACTATAACATGTGAAAACTTTACATTGTTTACGGTTTAAATTCTAAAGTTCAAACCACTCTCTCAATCATCTAATAGTGCCACCCTAAAAAATCACATACAGACACACACACCCCTATAGTGTTAGATCATCTTCAATGTAAAATGCTAATGTCAATGTTATATTTGTAATAAAAAAGTGTAACAATAGGATATTTGATGTGTTATATTGCTTATGTTTTTCAGATTTTTTGTTGTTTTTGACAACACAAAAAATGAAAACCAATTTAGAGCATGTTTGGTTAAGTTTTGGGCCAAAACAAAAGCAAAAACATTTTTCAAAAGTCTCAAAATATGCATGAAAAATGAAAACGAATTGTAATCGTTTTCAACTTTTTTTTTTCTTCTTCTTCAACAAACCTTGAGTTGTTTTTTCGATAAATCGAAACCCACCGACCCCCCCTCCTCCGCCTCCTCCGCCCAACCTGTCGTCTACAAGCGCCGCCCATCCCTTCCTGCCCAACCTTTCCTCCCACCTCTTCGTCATTAAAGGGAGCTTATGATGGGCCCTAACAGCTCCCCAATGCCGACGACTACAGTACTGGCCTGTTCACTTTGTGAATCTCGCAAGAGTAAGGGAAGCGACGGGTAGCTCGTGACAGGAATATCCACATAGACCATCGGGGTTCCTTGGGGTTAGGCTGGTCAGTGTCTCTGGGTCATCGAAGTCGTCGGTGATATTAGGGTTCATTGGGGTGGGGCTGGGCTAGTCGTCGGGGGCGTCTTGGCCGTCAATGGTGTTGGGTTCATCGGGGGATTGTTACAGTGGGGATGGGCTTGTAAGGGGGTCGTCGGCAACTACAGCCTCACTGAAACCAGGGAAGAGGAAGAATCGATTTATTGATAAAATAATAAAAAAATATTAATATTAATAATCAGTTTTAAAAAAATTAAATTTAGGTTTTTATTTGTATTAATAATTTTTTATTAAAAAATATTTGTTAAATAAACATACTACAAAATACAATCAAACATAATTTAAAAAAAATGCTCGACACATTTATCAAAATATTTTCATTTTTAGATTTTTTTTCAGAAACAAAAACCAAAATGAAAATACTACCATCATTTTTTGCTCCAATGCATAATACTACTTGAAATGTCTTATTTATCTTTTGTAATAATTATTAAACCTTAAAATTTACAAAAACAAACTTTTAATAAATGTTATAATTATTGAGGAAAAAAAAATCAATCTATCAACTAATAGCAATCAAATTCTAATCTTGCAAGATGCCATTAAGTATAGGGTATAACAATTTAACATTAAGAATGACATTATATTGAAGAGTGCTTTGTACACTCAAATACTAAATTTATCATTGGTACATTAATTTGCATTACATTGAAGACTATGGTAAAGCCACATGTAAATTAATCAGGCATGTGTACCCATTTAATTTTTTTTATACAAAGGAGAGAGGATGCCACCATTTTCAAATGAGACTTAATGCAATTTAAACTTTCAATCTATAGTTAGGGTGGAGGAACTTACAATCAACTAAGCTACCTTCACTCGTCACCCACTCAATTTTTGAACCTTAATTTTTTACCAACAAAATAAAAATTATAAATTTATCCATATGTAATAAAAAAATATATAATTATGTCTTATTAAATAATTAAAATATATTATTGTATCCTTATTTTATAAGAAAAATTGTGTCCACTTCCGCTCTATCCCCAAAAATGCAACAATGTTTTTTTTAATAGAATGTTATATCCAATTTTTTGTACTATACTGCTGTTAAAAGACTTTTTTCGCTCGTCCACTGATTGGAGACGCTCTCTTAAAAGGCTAACTAAAAGCTTTTTTTTTTTTTTTTTTTTGAGAAATAAAAGCTATTTTCTAGTAAACGTGAACGAGAAAATAAGGAGAAAATAAAAGGAAATAATAATAATAATAATAATAAATAAAATTTGAGGCGTGTGGTGGGCCCGCGTGGTGGGGGTGGGACCGGCGTTATCCATTTAGGGAAGCTGTAAAGGCGTGGTGGGGGGGGGGGGGGGCCCCGGCCGCTGGGGTGTTGTGTGGGTTGGGAAGTGGCGTGGGTCAATTGGGTTTCCTAGTCCTTATCCGATAAAAATGAAAAATCCATGACGTCCTTCTCTTACAAATATCCTGTCTGTGGGGCCCAGTAAACACCCCACTTTCATTTATATGCATGGAATATTCTATGTTCTTCTTCTCCTCTTACCATTTTCTTCCATTCGACGTTCCACGCACGCTTGTCTCTCACTATTTCTTTAATTAATTTAATTTTTTAAGTCACTTACCGTTTCTAAATTTTTTCCTTACGCTTTTAAAATTACACTTTATTACTAAACTTTTAAAAATCTTTATTTTTCCTTTTAAACTTTAAATATGTCAAAGTTTTTTATTTTATTTTTTAAATTTTTTATTTTTCTTTCAATAGATAAATTTAAGCCTATATGATTTACACATAAATCACCTATAAAGATAAAAAAAATAAGATTTTATCACTCTTAAATTTTGTTTCATATTTATACTCTCACATGACGCCTTGTTTTTTTTTATATAAACTCTCATTTAAAAATGGTTTGCCTATATAATTCTTCTCATTTTCAATGCACAACTTGTTTAATAAGTTGATATTGTTTACCAATATTTAAATTTGAATACTAAAGTAGATGAGTTACGAATTAAAGATGATGAGATATCAACGAACAATATCGAAAAAAATGTGCATACGGACCCTTCTTAAATGAAAGTAGACAAAAAAATTAAATTAGAGTGTAAACGTAGAGTAAAATCTAAGAGTGATAAAATTTCATTTTTTTTGTCCTTATAAATAATGCATGTGTGAATTATATTGGCTAAATTATGTCTATTTAAACGAAAAATTAACAAATAAAATATAAAATAAGAAGCTTTGAAATAAGAATAAAGTAATACTTTTAAAATTCAAGGATAAAATAATAAGTTTTAAAAATATAAAAAACAAAATAATGATTTTTAAGGTTTAGATTGTAGGGCAAAAAAAACTATAAAATTTTAAGGCTATTAGTGTTATTAACTTTAATTTAATTAATTGTACATATCCATGTATCTACTTTATCCATCCATTTAATGCAGAAAACAGCATTTTTATGTTGAAGCAAAATGTCGGGAGACGCTACTATCGACACAAATATCGGTTGGGTTTCCGAAATTTAGTCGAAGTTTAAAATTTACGAGATACTGATTTGTCTTTCCACTGTAAAAGCCTTTTCGTCGTATTTTAGCAACGGAAACTGTCGGTTTATATGTTCATACTAGTTTGACGCACGTGTGAGTAATTATGTTGATAGGCTTGCAAGATCACTCCACAAACCGTGGCGCTCGCGCCATATCCGACCTCTTCCAGAAGCTTGTAGTCGCTAGGTTTCGCCGAATAAGTATTCTGATTTGCTCCTCCAGTTTCTCCCCATGCTTTCTTTCCTCCCTTTCTTCTTCCTCTTCTCTGTTCTGTCCGTACAACGATTTTGGTGTTGGCCTGTTTTGTTGCAGAGCGAGAGACGCAGAAAGAGACGAAGAAGAAGGAGAAGGGGAGAGAGAGTGAGAAACGAAGAGAGAGAGAGAGAAGGAAAATTTGAGGAGAGAGAGAAGAGAGAGGGGGAAAATAAGGAAAAAAATTATGACATTAAAAAAAATAATGCTCTAAAACGGTGCATAATATGTAATTTTGTCTAAATTTGAAGGATGTTTTGATTGATTCTTTTGCTACTCATATTCGCTTGTAAGCCTGTTTTACTTTACATCACGGTTTATTTATGTTCTGCACCGTAAGCCTTTTTTTAGAACTTCTGCATCCTTTGATTCTTTTTAAGCTCTTTTTTTAGGTTTCTTTATAAATAAATTGCTGTAATTCAAACAACTTCAACTGTAGATTCTAGACGGATATAATTTCCAGAAGTCGGCATTCTTTGTTCTCTTTTCACCTATCAAGTATTGATTTTCTGTGAAGGAATTGTTTTAGTTCTTTATCCCCTATATCCGCTAAAGAACGTCCCTCCAATAGCTTTCCTTGAACATATAGAGAAAAAAAGGAAGCACATTATCGATCAAGAACAAATGCTCAATAGAAGGTGTCTTAATTCTTTGCTACAAAATGTCAAACAATGAGCATTGTGACTAATGATGACTCTGTAGCAGTAAAAGTGAACATAGGCCATTTGGCACTCTGCTTATGTTTTTATTCCGTAGAAAAAGTGGAATAAAAAGGGTAGTTTTTTTTTTTTTTTTTAAGTATTTATAACTATATCTTTAAAAAAGTTTAATAAATCGAAATGGTTTTAATTTTTTTAAGTTAAAGCTTATAATATATTGTTGACATTCTTGTATAAGTTTTAAAGTTTATTTTAAAAGTGTTTTTTTAAGAAGTTATATATTATAGTTTTGACCGAAAACACTTCTAGAGAAAAAAATACTTCTAACAGTTCTTCCAAACACTTTTAAAAAACTCTCTTAAACATGCCTATAATAACCATAAATTTCGAAAACAACGTCTGAAAACTTGAAAATTTTAATCAAGCAAGAAAAAGAAGCACTTAAAAAACTAAAGATACACCAAAAGACAAACGAAGGACATCTGATTTCAATGTTAAAGTCTCCAAGTTAAAGATATTAAAGAGTAAAAAATTGAAAACCAACCAAAACAAAAAACTATCGACGCCATTTTGGTTGAAATAAAACATCTGAACCACAAGTACAATACAGAAAGGTAACGAAACACAGCTTCAAAAGAAGGGAAAAAAAATAAACAAAAACAACAGGAAAAGAGTGATACAACATCACTAACCATTAGACGGACAGTTTAAACGCTTCCAGTAACCCCAAACATACAAATTGCAACAATATTGGCAAAAAAAATTACTGTTGCATGAAAAACTTATGTAACTTAGTAACAAAAACAACCGCTGTACATTTAGAAACAAGACCAAATAGTTGTGCATTAGATTGCTTTCATAAAAGCCAAACAACCTAAAACTCCCAACGCAAAATTCTAAAGAACTATTTTCTAAACTACGAAGTTTTCAAACACATAACATGCCAAGACTCGTGCATCTACCATATGATAGTAGTATAGCGTACTGATAACTTTGGTACTTTTCTCTCAATTGTTGCTTCAAGAAATTGTACCCCTTTGACACTGATTTCATAGGGCGCCAATATATGAACAGTTGGATTTAAATCTAATATATAGGCTAATATATTAAATAAATATAAATTAAAGGCTATCAATGAGGTTACCCAATTAAAAGTGATCAATTTAGGTTTTGAACTTTTAATGCGTTATTAAGTGTGGACCTTCTATGTAAAGAGGCCAAAAATATAATTATTAATTTTATGATGCGTTAAATTGGTAATTAAAAATAACTGCTAGGTTTTAGCAGTTATAAAAAGAGGTTGTGGTCCCCAAATCAGTACATACATTATTTTTTTGTTTCCATTTATAGAAAAATTATAGACTTTTTTGTGAAGGAGGATTTACGTACCAGACTTGAAAGATTTTCAACCTGTAGACTCTGGAATC
Source organism: Artocarpus hirsutus (assembly GCA_946598075.1). Lineage (NCBI taxonomy): Eukaryota > Viridiplantae > Streptophyta > Magnoliopsida > Rosales > Moraceae > Artocarpus > Artocarpus hirsutus. The sequence goes on from CAMOHE010050274.1 coordinate 113,739, forward strand.
ACATCTCACCTATGGATTCAGGTTAACTTTCGTATCTTATCTATATTCTTGGTGATTTGACATGAATGATTCTAGGTGACGATGGTTTTCATTATAATTTTGTTCTAACATACACTTGATGTGGTAAATAAGGTAGAGAAAAACTACAAAAAAAGAAAAGGCAAACATGAGTTAAGGCAAATATGAGTCACTCTTCTTCTTCTTGTTTTTTTTTTCCTTGTACAAGTGGCATAAACTGGCTAAAAAAGTTACAAAGGCCCGGTAGTATTTTCAAAATAGGAAATAATGGTTTTGTTTTAGAAAATAGAAAATAAAAATTTTTGTAGAATTATACTGAGAGTGTTTTTGAAATTTTTGCCTCAAAAACCTTACAAAAGCATTTTTAAACCTTCTCAAAACAATAACATACGGGGCCATACTTGAAGCTCAAAGAATGTATATCCAAGAAGGAGAAATAGATGCTATACAGAATCTTATTGAATCAACACCCATCAAGAGATATGTAAGTTATGGTAAGATCCAGGTCAGTGTGTACTTGAGCAACTTCCAGAGGCATGCCTACCAGCCTATACACGATTGTAGAGTTAACGAATATGACATGTGAATTTTATAAAAAGTAAATTTTATTTATAAAATTTAAATAAAATTTTAATTCAATTATTTAAATTTTATAATTCATATTACATATCAAATTGTACCATAAATAAATATGTGTTATATTTATAAAAAGTAAATTTTAAAAGATAGATTTATAAAAATTCAAAAAAAAGTGGTCTTCATATAATAAATCCACTTTATAAACAATTTTTATTTATGCCACCAAGTGGGAAAAGTTTTTAGACCATAAATTTGATGCATGTCTCACCAAATATTTTGTGTAAAGGATATGTTGTATGTTCTACTAAGATAATTTCCATGTTCTTTTGGGACATGTTGCATGTCCAATTCAGATATTTTGTGTCCTCTAGAACATATTACTTGTCTATTTCAGATATTTTCCATATCTAGTCAGAAAATTTTTTACCTTATCTTTTTTTTTATCTCTCCTCATCGGCACCAACACGTAGTTGGCGACAAAAAAAAAAAAAAAAACAGAGAAAAAAAAAACTATTAACAACAACATAAGATCAAACCGAGTATGCCAACATTGGTATTTAAAGAAATAGTTCAGATTTGTTGTTCGAGATCAAGTAAACCAATCAGTATTCATTCATTGACTTGCCGAGCAAAGAAAAAAGAGAGAGAGAATAATGATTGACAGTAGCACAATTTTTATTCATATCATTCCAATTGTAAATAAGTTGCTTACGATGTAAATGTAACATTTATCAAGATTGGTGGTGGCTCTCGACGATAACGACAAGGACGATCTCGAGAACTAAAGCTGGAGTTGCAAAGAAGCTACCTGTTGGTTGCCGTCGTGAATGTCTGCTGGGATCTCGTCATCAACAGTGAGAAGAGAAAGGAGGGAGGGAGAGAGAGGGAAGGGGTAGTTTAGAGGTTCTGAGGAAATATTATTCAAATTATATTATTTTTCAGTTTTTAAGATTATGTTGTTTGTTTCCCTAAGTTTTTAGAAAATATTGTTTGCTGTAATTTCTCTAAAAGATTAACTTATTAAGTGGTATGACCCAATGTCTTTACGAGTTTGTATTTATTTTTGTCTTCAAACAATGTGGACTCAGAGTTTACATGTCCCTGCAAGATAGTGCTCTCTTTAGAGTCACTAATGTTGTGTTAAATGGATCGAGCTGCTTGTTTGAGCCTATTGGCTAAGGCTGGCAATTTGGGTCCACAGGTCGGATTGAGCTCTTATTTAAACACCCAACACGTCAACCCGAACTTGACCCATGATCTGACAGGTCAAAAAAAACCCAGCCCTAACACCACATGACTTGTTGACGGGTTGACCCGACCTGACCCGCGCAACCTGCCAATATGCTACTTTGTGCATGTTTGTGTTAACACAATACACTGACCTGCTAAACTCGATAGACCCACAACACGATAGACCCAACAATAAGCCTACAAAATAAACAATAACCCAACAAAACAAAACCATCAAAAAAGTTAACAAAACTTTGTATAAGTTTAACAAAAACAAATATGTTAGAAATTAGAATCATGTCAAGTTGGATATACAATAAATGTTAGACTAATTTGACACATTAAAATTAATTTCAGGTTATATGGGTTGCATTAATATCATACGAGTTCAATTTGGGTTACACGGGTTGATTAACAATTTCAGGTCAATTTTTAGGTCAACATAATTTCGACACGTTTTTGACAGGTTATTTTGGGTTGATTTCGTGTTGATTCGGGTCGACTCAAACCCAACCCGTTTTTTGTGCGGGTCAGACGGGTTCGACCAGATTCCAACCCGAGGCCTATTTTCCCAACCCTAACCCGTATTTTTTGTATCGAATTCGTGTCGTGTCATCGTGTTATGACCCAAATTGCCAGCCCTACTATTGGGCTTTGTAACCATGATAGAATCTAGATTTTTTAAGGACTTGGGTTTCCATATTAAAATATCAATCTATTCAGTGGTGTGACTCAATGTTCGATGTATCATTTGTTTTACGACCATCATTATGTTCTATTTTTCTCCTCCCTTTGTTCCATACTATTTCTCCTTGTTAAAATGACCAAAATACATTTCGATAACACTTATTTGCTTAATACTAACAAAAAATATCTAGGAACAACAATGTCTTTACATTTATTGTAAATGATTTTTTTTTTCAAATTAACACGTTTATTTTTCTGTTTAAATGATATAGGACTCGGGTATTTTTTTTTAAACATGTATATTGTATACAATAAGGACTATTTCTAGAAAGAAAGTTTAAGGATTTTTTATGAGACAAAGTTAATGACTTCTATCCAAAATTTAAATTTAACACTATTCATAAGACACTTTTTAAGTTCAAAAACTATTTATGTGACAAAATTAAATACAATGATCAAAGTGAAATGAATTTAGGGACTATTCATACATTTGTTCTTTTGTTTCTTGCTATAGTATTATAAAATTACAGATATGTTTGACAACCTTGTTTTAACTATATAGTTGAAACTATACATATAATACAATGTAAAACAAAAATAAGCTATAATATAAAACTCTTACATGTTACACTAAGGGTCCGTTTGGTAAATATATTCGAATTAGTGATTTGATTTGAATTAGTGTGATTTAAATTAGAATTAGAGTTAGTGATTTGAATTATTATCCAAATTGACGTTTGGATATACATTTAAGTTTTAATCTGAGTATGAAATAAAATTAAAATTTGTGTTTGGAGAGATAGTGAAAATAATTTTTGATTTATTAACAAATCTAATAAAATCTTAATGTTAATGATCTTAAAAAATATGTAACATGAATTTTAATTTATTTCTCTCTTTATTGGGAGCACAATGAAAAAATAATCATCTCAATAGGATAACAAATGAAGAAGTTATGATTTTTTTTATCAAATATAGAAGAAAAAATTTTAGTTTTTACTGTAGCAGAGATATCCGAGTATCAAAAGTTTATGGGAGTCAGAACTCTGAAAAATTAAATTCTTAATACTCAAAGAATTTAGATTTTAGACGAAACAAACACTTATATAAAATATTTTTAATATTTAAATTTAAATTTAAGCTTAAAAGATCTAAAAAATTCTCAAAATAAAATAAATAGGCTCTAAAATAATTTTAACTTTTATAACTGTGTTTTCAAATACGCAAGCTTTTGAACACCCTTAAAAAAAAACAAAAAACTATATGTGGCTTGGATAGGGGGTTCAGGCTCTTTTCCTACATCGTTTCTAATCGAAGTCAGGAAGTCAAAGTCGCAGACGGCACACCATAAATCTTCAATGTCGCACCAAAAATAAAAATAAAAAAATCTAGCGGTGTATTGGCTGGTTGGTTCGTTCTTTCATTAATCCGGAGCCATGCCAGGGCCAGGTCCGCACCTGATGTACGCGATGAGCTCAGGGGTGGGTCTGACTGCCCTCTCCAATGGCAGGTTCACCCCTCACCACACCCTCACCTGCGGTATCAATGCCTTCTTCGGCCCTGACATCGGCTCCTTCTCCGAATGGCTCGGCTCCTTCCTCGGCTTAAGCTCCTCTCTCGCCGATTTCATCCACCATCCCTTTTATTACGTCCTCATCCTCGGCTTCCCTCTCTGCTTCTTCTACTCTTGGCTCTCCTCGTTTTTCCTTAGAAGATCCCTCCTTTATTCCCCTTCTGGGGTGGGTCAGTCACTTCAATTTTTCAGCTCAAGTTTTTTTTTTTTTTTTTTATCTATTTTTGTTCAGTTTGACCATTTGGGCTCATTTATCTTTTTGTTACACTCCTTGGGTTTGATGTGGAATTCTTGATTTCGTTGAGCTAAAAGTATTTTTTTTAAATATATGATAATGCTTAAAACTAAGATTGAGGTTGTGTGATTGAGCTAGATTGTTCCTTTCTTTTTGTGCCCCTCTTCAATTTGGTTAAGATTTTAGGCTGTGGTGGTATTTAAAGACTTCTTGACCAATAAGGAAAAACATTTTTATGTTTTGTTCCATGTGGTGGTATTTAAAGACTTCTTGACCAATAAGGAAAAACATTTTTATGTTTTGTTCCATTTGGGCTGTTTTACATTTTTGTAATGTGTATTTGGTTTGATGTGGAATTCATGATCTGGGTTTTATGGTAAGTGGGGGTTTTTTTCCATTGTAGTGTTAGAAGCATATTGGACTAATTTATGATGGTTAAAGTTGGCATCTCTTTGTTCTTGGATTATTGTCTGACTCTCGATTTGGACTTTGGATGCTCTATGTGTGGTATAATTGCTTAATGTATGTTTTGTTCAAATCTCAGTATCAAAGTACTGGGATTTGTTTTGTTCAATCTGGGCTGTATAGCCTGTTTTAAACTTTTGTTACGTGTAATGGGTTTGGTGTGGAATTCTTGATTTGGGTTTTATGTTAAGTGGGGTGCTTCTGATTGATGTGTTAGAAGCTTATTGGACTGATCTATAATTGTCAAAGTTTGTATCTTTGGACTTTGTATGCTAAATGTGCGCTATAATTGCTTAAGATTTCTTTGTGTTTGCAGGTTGCCCTCACTAAGAGACAGTGTTTGTTGTTGGTGTCAGCGGGTTCTTTGTCACATTTCTTCTTAGATCACTTGTTTGAGGTAAAATTATGCAGAAATTTGACATGTTATCGTGTTGCCATCCTTTTTAGCCCTGCATGTTCAGAGCTCTAGGTTTATTATTGCTTGTTAGGACTTAGGATTCACTAGCAATTTGTCTTCCCAAGAAGCAAGAAAAATCTTAAGAATGTTAAATCTCGAATCAAAATTTGAAAGTAAAATATTAACTACGCTTGAAAGTCAAAGGATCTGTTTGATTCATGGGTTCGAAACATGGTGGCTTGAACTTTTTTGGTTTGAAATGAAAAGTTTGAAAAGTGTGATTTTAATCCGCTTTGATGAAGGACTGGATTCTGTTGAAAATTCAACCTTCTTTTTGGCTGGATTGTAAAAGATTTAGAACTGCCCTTAATATCTGACATAAAGCCGTCGTGGACACTGTTTAAAATTATGTGTATGAGAATCCTATGGTAACTCTTGACTGTCAGATCATGTTAGAATCATATAGCAGAATAAAAGAGAATGCACATTTTTCGGAATTTGATGAAAATTTGATGGTTTAGAATTGCGAACTACTGATGGGATAATTTTTGGGTCCTTCCATGAAGTTCTCCTTGTGGCTTTTTCTTTTTTCTATCTTTAGGAAAATGGGCATTCATCAATGTATATCTGGATATTGAGCACTGGTTGGTGGAAGAACCGTGCGCCTATTAACCCAGATGCCGTTATTATAGTCGGCCTCTTGTGTACTTGCTTACTGAGCGGCTTCATCTACATCAACAGGTCTTACTTTTGTGCACTGCGTATAGGTTTTGGTTCTCTCGTTGTCATTATTTTTCTCAGAAGTAGGGTTCTTAAAGTTTTGTGTTTCAATTGCTTTGGTATGCAGAGTTAAGTCCTTCAACACCATAAAACAACAATCAAATCAATCAGCGAGACTTATTCTAATTTTGGCTTGCTTTTACTGCTTATGGTGTGTAAGCCAGATATACTGGGTGAATCCTCGTCGACCGGCCGTTGGCGAAGAAGCTGATCTTGGTGTTTTTGTGTTTTTAGCCACGTACTTTTTTCTCCCTCACTATTTGCGTATGTTGTCCATGCATCCTAGAGATCTTGAAGCAGAACAAATCCCACTTTAACAATGAAGCAGAACAAATCCCACTTTAACAATTACTTATCTTCATGAAGACTGCATTACATTCCTGCTTGTATATCTTCTTCTGATTTTACTAAACATGATATATCTGTCAAATTTTGAAGTTTTTGTGTTTTGTAAACCAATACTAGAATGGAACAAATTGACATTTTCCATGTAATTCTGTGGAAAGGCTATTTCAGCGTTGAATGTTTACGGATAAATGCGTTGGAGATGTAATAAACTCATTCAATGTGTTGTTATTTAATGATATCATTTTATACTTATGTTTTAAGGATTAAATCATAATTATGATGAGTGTTAAAGGGGTAATTATGCTACTATATGCTGATTGTGCTTACACACAATGTTTTGCCATATTTCAATGTGTAGTAGCATATGTTCTTTGTCTCGTTAATTATTGGCTACTAATTAGATATCTGATATATCAGAGTCAAATGGGCTGAATTTTAGTTAGTTAATTGGGATTGAGTTTTAAAAGACCAATGACACAAACTTTCCCTCATAAGTGAATTGGGAGGGTAGGATGCCGATAGAAAAAGGATTATTATTTAGTATGTTTGGTCAAAATTTTGAGACTTGGGGAGTTGTTATGGTGAGGCTTGAGGGTGTAATTTCTCTATTGTTGTTGCTCAAGGATAGTTGGTGATTTTCCCAAGGAAATAGATCACATTGATAAAACCTTGTTAATAAATGCTCGTGTTCATTGTGCCTGTGTCTATTTGTGTGATTAAGTTCTTGGTGAGATTCTTGCATTGGTTTTTGAGTTGTTCGAGGGAGTTTGTTATTTGCTGCAACAAATTGGTATCAGAACCCATGTTTGTTGAGATGAGATTCGCCAAATTTGACGTTGAGAAGTGTAATGCAAGAATGATCTGGGGTTGTGGAGATCAAATACGAGGGCTTCGTTGGTTACTAAGGTATTGGAAGATGCTTGGCGGGTAGGAACATAACACAATATAACAGCCTACACCTTTATTTGGTATGTTATTATTTGCTTTGGGCCTAAGTCTATGTAGTTTTACTTTTAGCTTCATATTAAAAGGCCTTATACCATTGGAAAATGGTGTCTTTATTTAGAGTATCTCCAATGCAATGCTACATTGATGTGACAATAACAAATTTAGCATTGGAGTGTAAAAAAAAAAATCTCCAATGTATTGCAATTTTTAATACAAAATTTGCTATACACTAGATCTGGATTTGATTTTTATTGGTAATTTGGTTGATAGTTTGACTCTTTTGCGTTAATAATTATAATAATCTTACTTTTTAATTATTTTATATTAAAAATTTACTTTTATAAGTTTCAAGGGTTGTAATTATGATAAAAGACAAATATAACATTTCAAATATCATTTTGCATTCAGCACAAAATAAATAACACATCAAATATATATTTTTTTATATTTTTTTGACAGCAAATGTAACATTGACATTGGTATTTGTATTAGAGAAGACCTTATAAACCATCACATATAATCTTCTCCGGGAGATATAGGACTGTACGGCTCATCATGTCCTGGCCTTTTTGTTTAAAGGATTGACGACTATCACAATCATCTTACCTTTTGAGGGCCTAACGTATGTGTTGACATACTTTTAGTTCGGTCATAGCTCTAATACTATTTGTAACGAAGAGGGATGTTTCGGGGCTCATAAATATTCAATCGTCAAGAACAAGGTGAAGACCAATTCAGCAAGCCTCAAACACTCATGACATGTTAAAACAATTATGTTTATCAACTTTTATCCAGATAAATCAATTAGTGTTTGTTTTTAAATTCGGCTATTGTTACAGCTATAAAAACACACGGCCTTTTAAACAACACTAGATCTTGAAAGATGGTTTTCAATTGTCTCCATGACTTTTACCACTTTCACACAAAGGTGAGATGCATAAGGCTTTGTACCTCCTGTTTGTTTGCAGGTTTAAACTATAATTCAAATCGTTTTGCTATCAAACAGACAAGTAGTTTTGTTTATTCCTAATTGGCCAGGGCTTTGGACAACCATCTTACTAAGGCAGAGGCAAAGTACAAGCATAGCCAAAGAGAAAGATAAATAGGTGAGGGAGAGAGCATTTAGCTCCAGAGAAAAGCTAAAGAGCTAAGCACTCATATAGTTGTTGAATAATGGAGCCGAATCAATCTAGCAAAGGAGAAAGAAGAGA
>CAMOHE010050275.1:8751-33197 GCA_946598075.1 Artocarpus hirsutus
TTAATGTTTGGAGCATTATAATTTGTCTGCACTTGAAAAAGAAATAGAAAATATTCTTCATAGATGATGTGGATTAGCATTTAGGAACGTATATGGACTATACTTTCCTTGAGTAAAAGAAACACGAACAAACATACAAAAGATGAACTTCATCGAATTAGGTGAGGACAAAGATTCAATTTGGTATAATTGGGAGGATTTTGAAATGTCGTTGTTACCAAACACTACCAGCCTTTCTCGTTTTATTTTTTTCCTCTCGATCTTTAAGAACCAGTAGGTATTGTTATTATTAACCGTTTGATATAAATCTAACAGTTGTAACGAAGTAAATAGCTGATAAAAAAATATTCTGACAATCAATAAGATTGAATACTTATCACGCTACATCATCAATTGTTCTTAAAACATACCCTTATTAAAAATGTAATCACTATAAACGTAACTATTGAAAACTAGACTAGCTCTTGAATTAAGCAACTTTCCTAAAAAAGGACATAAATCTTTTCTTCATCTATCATTTTGATTGATTAATTGGTGGAAGAAATTGATCAAAAGAGGAAAAAAAAAAGTTCCTCCATTTTCGCGTAGCGGATGTGTTCTTCTCCTGCCAAACATGAAAACAAAAGTAAAAATACTTCTCATATACTTCTAACTTTGTTAATAACTTGGAGGGCAAAAATAATGCCAAAATCCCTTGAAAAAAAATAATACCAAAATACATTTCTTATAGAAAAATCCCAAAAATAAATCAGACATGATTAAGAGGAAGAGAAAATAATTTTTGAGAGCCACAAAATTCATTCATCGATTTTAATTACATGATCGAGGGAAATCCACGATATTAATTACATCGATTTTAATTTTATTTTCCATTTTGGTATATGTACAACTCCACTCATTGGGCTTTATTTTTTTTTTTCACAAATTAAAAAACAAAATAAAAAAAAAAAAAATCAAGCCTTCAGCTAAGGTCGTTATGTGCTTTCCCCATTTCCCCAATCGCCATCACGTACGGCATACCAATGAAGACGAACAAAAGTAGATCACAAATCGGGATATCAAACCGATGATTGATTTTCATCATGTAGTATTGGATTTCTATGCGAAGATAATTAATATTCTCTGCGTTAATTAACAATAATTATCGCCTAGAAGATGATCCGAACATCTGGTCTAGGACGATGACTAGTGCCATGGCCAGGGCCGTGTCGAATTGAGGCTCGACCAGCAGGCGGAAGACGTCGCCTCCCAACGCCACTCCGCTGACCGCTGCCTCCTTCCGCCTGATCTCCGCCACCCTCCTCCTCTTCTGGTCGAACACCGCGCAGCTCCGCTGGGTGTACGATCCCTCTATCTCGTACAATATCGACGAGTTCTTGGCGCCGGAGCTCACGTGCGCAAGGCACCGCGCGTTGAGGAGGTTCACGTGCTTCCTCACGCTGAATCGGGGGTTCACCGCTGTTTCTCCGTCGAAAACCAGCCAGTTGTCTCCCAGACTCAACCTCTGTCATTCGACATATCGTCAGTAATCAAATCAGAATCATATAGTATACAAATATAAATAAAAAATTTCTAATAATTCTTTTTTATGTGATTTTGATTGGATTTAAAATTTTGAAACATACACCGTCGATGAATAACTAATATTATAATTACCTTGCGGCGGATGGTGAGGAGTGGCTTGCCGGAGGCGTCCATGAGGACAATCTCGCCCTTATGCCCGGCGATGTAATTATCGACGCGAAAGACGAGATTGCCCTTGCAGTCATAGACGGTGAAGCCATTGCAGTTGAAAAGCAAGGACTTTGTCCACACCGTTAAGACTACGGCGGCGTCTCCTAATTCGGAGCCACTGGAAGACTTGAGCTTCTCGGCGGCGGCGGCGGCGGCGGCATTGGCGGAGGCAAAGCTCGGGTATATCTTTGTCATTTCACAAAAGATGAAAGAAAAAAAAATCTTATAATTACGTGAAGAAACTACTAAACCCTGCGTTTTTAGCCCTCCTCTCTACAACTAACGTGAGGGTGTGGTTTCTAGAGAGAGAAGAAATTATGAGAGAGAATTTGGAGAGCTATAGCTAGGCAAGTTGTTTGTATAATGCAACTGGGAAACTTCCATTTATATAGGAAGACCAGAACACAAAGGTGACACTAGAGACTCGAGACTAGAGAGAATAGGTGTGGTCCCGGAGATTCCCAGGAAACAAACAATAAATGCGTTGAACCTTCAAGGGCCGGACCAATACTAAACTGACGATTTTTTTTATTTTTCTTTTTTGATTAACATATATTAAAAAAATTGAATAAAATCAAAAGTCTTCGCACGATAGCGCCACCTTAATTCTCGGATGATGACGTCAAGTATAGCATCATTAATGGGCTGACGGATATAACAAAGATAAAACTTTGAAGGTTCAAAAGTGAGAATTTTAATAACGTATGAAAAAATTTGTCTTTTTTAATTGGTAAAATATAGTTTTTTAACAGTAGAATATATATAATTTTATACTGTTAGATTTTTATCAAATTTTATTAAATTATTATTTGTATATATAATACAAAATTGTAAAAAATTTTCTAATAAAACTTAACAGAATGTTTAGTAAAATTGATTAGAGTCAATTTTTTAGTTAGAGTATAGTATAAAGATTTTATATGTTATAATAAAAAGTAAAAAATTACAATAATATAAAACTTTTACACCTAATAATATTTTAAATTAAAAAATAAATTCGAACCAAGCCAAGCACGGATGCGTGAAACGACTAACCGGGTGTTTGACAAAGTGGTAGAAACTGCGGTTCTCACCACAAACTTAGTTATGAACAGTATAAAGCTCTCACATGTTACAGTAACAATAAAAAAAATTGCTACAATGTAAAGTTCTTACATATTATAATAAAAATGGTTATTGGTTTTCATCACTTTTCAAACACCCCATTGGCAAATGGGTGGTGTTCTCGTGGGGGTGATGCAAACGATGGCAGCGAATTTAGGAGGAAAAGATTTTTGAAATTTAAAAAAAAAAAATCAAAGGATGAGCATAGACTGGTTTGGCCCTATCTCTTCACTTCTACGGCAACATAAAAATTATTACAATTTTATTATTATTATATGTAGGGTGTTGTGTTGTGGTTGCGAACCAAAGTTGTGGTGGAGACAGTGGGCACCTGTCCTCCATTAGTCTTGGATGTTTTTCCATTGGTCCCTACTGATTTATCCTTGCTTTAATTGGTTTGAAAATTCTATAATGATGTAACCTCTCAAACTAATCATTATTATACTTAAAATAATAATACTTCCAATCGATTGCCTTTGGGCGGTTTGTGCGACTCCTTCCAAATTTCCAATCTCCATCTCAGGTCCCCAGTGGTTAATTTTTTATATTAGTGCCAGCCTTCTGATTATAATGTTTTCTTTAATTAATTATGAAGTAATTTCTTTGATAGGAACAGAAAAATACTTACGTTGGTGATACCTGTGATTTGGCCACTTGATTGGTAGAAAACAATGATTTTGATCAGATCTATTAGTTTTAAAACGTGCACAATCTATGAAAATTCCACCGAAGAGGTCCCTTATTAAAAGAACTTTGAATTTATGTAATTGGATAGTTATGCTAAATAGATAATTTAATCAATCACAGAGCTTATGGACCAAATTTGTCCAAACTCATGGCAATGCCATACGGACCAAACAATGATTTTGATCAGATCTATCAGTTTTAAAATGTTCACAATCTATGAGAATTCCACTGAAGAGGTCTCTTAATAAAAGAACTTTGAATTTATGTAATTGGATAGTTATGCTAAATAGATAATTTAATGAATCACAGAGCTTACGGCACAAATGTGTCCAAACTCATGGCAATGCCATGCGGCTAAATTGTGTTCATATAGCTTCATATCTGTATATACATTTTCCATTGTTACGTTCACCTTTTTTTTTCCCCTGTTTCTGTCTCTTTTCATTTCTAAGGGTCAGATAGCCTTTAAGCCCTCGATCCGTTCATTCTCTCCTTTTTTTTTAAAGAATACTATCCGTTCATTCTTTATATACGTACACACACACACACATATATATATATATGTAGATATTTTTGCACTGAATTATACATAGACCATAGGTTTAGCTTACTTAATTTGTTTGTATTCGTATAGCTTTTTCTTTAGCATGTGATATTCTTCTTTGTTTGACACGATAAAGACGCCGTCACTCAATAATCAACAAGGGAATGATATTCATAATAGTATATAATTTATAATTTCTTGAAATATAATATTGAAACATAATATATCTTTGCTTGCAAAGCATATATGTATGCCTATCTGGTTAGCCAACGTGTTATGACCTCCAAAAAAAAAGGTTATCACGACTATCCTCTTAATGTTGCGATATTAATTAAAGTCTACTAATTAAATTAAGCATTCGTTTCAATCTATAAGATCACTAATACTATTTTATTACCAAAAAAAAAGATCACTAATAATATTACAGGGAAAATGTTAATTAAAATTGGGAAAAAAGAGAAAAACATGGATTTAGGTAAGGCACGAGTTTCTGGTACTTCCGTTGTGCTTTTACTTAATTATGGTATTTTGTTAATCTAACTTTTCAATAATGATGCTGCCTATCCAATATTTATACACACAAAAAATATACATTTTAATTGATTGATAAAATCGTATCACAGATCGGTTTGAATTGAAAAAATAAATATTATAACATTTAAGAGCTTTCCATTATAGATGTTTTTATTTTACATTATAATTGCAAAGAAAACTAAGTTCGCACGATGAATTACTGAGTCAAGAGATAACATGTTACTTTAACATCGGCACCGTTTAATTTTTTTTTTCTTATTGGAATTTCAGCTTAGGATTTTAATTGCCATGTAAGATATATATAATGAGACAACTATAGATGCTGATGTGATAAAGTAATCAAAGAGAAGTAACTTGTCTGATTATGATATATATATACATATATATATACACACACATATATATTATGTATGCATACACACGCATATATACAAGCGCGCACAATGCTATGTACACTTCTACATCACAAATAAGTAACAACTTATAACATGTGAGCAAGAGTCATATCTGTGATCGCTTGTATGCCTGTGCGTGATTTTAACTAGATTAGGAGATATGAATAAATACACTGAAATTACTTTCAAAGCTGGTAGCATATTTCCATGTTGATAATGAAATATTGAACTGTTGCAAAACTTGTCAAAACAAGTTAACGTTAAGTAGAAATTGCGTGGGATGGAGAGTGCATTTCACTCCTGACATAGCCCCTGTTTGTCATTAGTTGGTTCTAATTAACTTTTCAGTTAAATACAGTATAAAGCTCTCATATGCTACAGTAAAAACAAAAAGTTACTACAGTGTAAAGTTTTCACATACTACAGTATTTACAGTTCTAACCACCATGTCAAGTACCTTAATAATTTTAAGGGTGTGTATATATGTGTGTGTGTGCAGTATATATAACATGTGGTGTATGTATGTATGAATGTATATGTGTGTGCATGTGTGTTTATGTATGTAAAATCGTATAATAGTTATATTCGTAGGACCGCAGCTTATTAGAATCTATGGTCGTTCCCTTACCTTCTTATGTGTGAACCCTAAATTCTCAAAAGAAATTACATGAAAAAGAGGATTTGGATTCCAAATTCAAATGCCAGATATAAATGGCTGGAAAGGTGGCTAAAAACAACCACATACAGTAAAGCGTGTGGGTATCATATTTTGGAGAAGAAATTATGTGTCGCAAATTTTATGGCCAATGTTGAGTGGTTTCTGTTGAACAAAAAAGTGGCATTCGATGGGGACCCCCCAAAAGATTCAAGCTGGTTTTTTTTTCCTTTTTTTTTTTTTTCCAATTTTCCCAACCCAGGGTAGGGGATGAATATTTAGATTAGCCTCCCCAATTCTAATGTCTTAGTGGTGGGGCCCAAAACCATAAGATATTATTGTTTTATTATTTTTCTGTTTTTGGGGGAAAGCATAAGATATTTTTTATTAGACATGACAGCCCATGATCATATATTCTTAGTTATTTGGATGCAATTGTGACACGTTCCTGTAGACTCTTCTTTTCTCCCATTTATTCCGAGAATTAATTCCTAGATAAACAAAGAATGTTAAAAAAAAGGTTTTCCAAAGAAAAGAAGAACCAATAAAAGAAAAACATTTATACAAATGGACAAAGGAAGATGGTGCACAACGACTTTATCAAACGCTGAAAGTGACGTCCACGAGAGGATAAGTGCAAGACTTAAGTATTATTGTTGGCAGTGCAAATGGCAAAACTATAAAGACTTTTCAAGTTCCGATTCTATTTTTGTTCCATCATTTTCAATCTTCACCTGACAATATTCATGAATTATTTTTGGGTTTTTTTGTTTGTAGCTAGAATTATTATCATGTCCTTAAAAGTTATTCGATTCTCATAAAAACCCAAACTGGTTTACAATCGTACGGTAGGATGTTGTCAAGTTAACAGACTAAAAAACATACCAAAAGAAAAGAATCATTGACTTTGTCTGTTGTTGTATTTGAGGTTATGCACCCTCGCATAATATATAAAGTGAAAAACATAGCAGGATACTTATTTGATGTAACATGATTATTATAAGAAAGTATAATATTATGTTTTATGTTAAGTAAATTATATTGTGTCTTGGTTGATGGTTGTAGATCGATAGGCTGAACTTTAAGTTCGATATACTGTCCGTGAAGTAAACGTTGACGGCTCTAATGGCTAGCCGAACTTTCAAGTTCCGTCCACCAAAAGGTCACAACCGACGTTTTTTTTACTTTTATATATTACGTGTGTGTATGGTTTTTTCTTCGCCTCAATTATTCGTTGTTCTTTTAATTTTTGTGCAAGTCATGCGGTCGGTCCAGGTGTCAGTTGCACTTCTGCGAGTTCCAGCCAAATGCAAAGAGCAGAAAAAAAGCTTTCCTTTTCCTTTTATCCTTTTCTTTTCCATCTAAACACTGGTTTCAATACATAGTGATTGTACGAACTATATTAACAGCTGTTTAAATGAATTTGACGAAAGCTGAGAAAAAGAAAGAAGTTATTAAAAGCTATATGAATGATAAGTTTAGAAAAATTCATATTTAAAATCGGCCGTTGCTTTCCTATCAAAAGAAATTGCATAACATTTTGTTTGACAACATAATTAGAATCAAAAGTTAAGATAATGTGAAAATTTTATATTGTAATTTATTTTTATTCTATACTGTAGCATATAGGTTTTTTATGTTATAATAGTTAAAACGATGTTATTAAATGAAATAAAAATATACTAGCCAGCCAGTCTACTGTCCACTTTAAGCGTACTTGGAATGCTTTTTGCTACATTCGCGTTTTTTCACCGTCAGCTACCGACGAATTTAGCAGGCGAGGCCGGTTGGTGTGATGGGTCTTCGCCTCAAAAACATGAGTGCGTTTTTTACTCAAAGGAGTGGTGCAATTTATGGCTTTTCTTTGGGTGGCCCAGAAGGCCCCAAAACCCATGAGCTAGACTTTAGAAACACGGCCGAAACCGTCTGTAAGGCATGTTTTTCTTCTGTGGAAATCTACATGGACAATGTTTTTTATGGTTTAAATTAGCCTGCCTGAAATATCGAAGGATAGCCATTCACCCGCTCTATTTTTAAATAGAGCTCTTTTATCCCCCAAAAAAGTAGTATATATTGGAATATCAACTTGTTAGAAGTAATATTCTTCCAATTTGCCCTTTATCTATCTTTATTGAGAAGGCATCACCATGTAATAACGTGTTTAAGAGCCTGTTTAACAATATGTTTTGAACTAAAAATACGGTATCGATTTAAATTTATAAGAAAAAAATACTATAGCAAAATTGATTTAAACCAAAACTTTTTGGTTCTAATCTATTTTTCCAAACAGACTTTAAGTTTTTAACATTGCGTTCATCAATAATGATCAAATAAACTTGTTACTTTATATCAACTTTTTCAAATTTTAATCTCTATTTTGGAATATTAAATCTATAGTTTCACGTTGGGATTTTTTTCAACCATGTTCACTGAGAAAGAAATTGGATTTTGCATGTGTGTATGTTGAGTTTCTAAAGTACCCTTTTAACCAATGTTCGAAATATGATCCAATATTTTTATTAGTTGCTGTAGTTTTCTTTTTTATTCAAGATTGGGCTGGTATTCTGCATACCCAACTATATCGAAAAGAATGCACTCGACGGATGCTCTGGTATTGCAAAGGAAGGATGCTTTTAGAGATGAAAAGCCACGCATGAGGAGATACTGTATGTGATCCATGGATTTCCGATTGGGAAAGTATCCAAGCTTCGCGACTAATCTGCGCTCCTTGGACTATTAAAACTTAGTAAACTAACATTTGAGTAGCTAAAGGAAGGGAAATCAATCGACACCCTCTTAGTAGCGGCTTGCGATAGCAGATTTGGTGTTTGAAAAAAAAAAAAAAAACATGAAGCTTAGCTCCTCAATAAAGTGTTCCTTTTTTTTTTTCGCCAAGTTTCATTCAATTTGTTAGGGTCATCTTATGGTCGTAATCGTAGACACACATCTTGTCTTAAACCGTAATGAAACACAATCTAAAAGCTTTTTTGAGTCCGTCTGGTTCATAAATTTGAATGAAAAATTTAAATGAAGATTTAAATTTTTATGAGAGAAAATATTGTAGCAAAATGATTCCAACCACGAACCAACCGTCTTTGACAGCTGTTCTTTGGTATTAATGGGTAAGGCCAATGCCTATGGCCTCACAAAAAGACAGCTGTCCCTTTGCAAGTTTTGGCGCAAGAAAATCTCACCTTACACATACGATGTGCCATGGCAGACTCGATAATTTTTTTCAAGGGGACACGGTGAAACTCAAAATTTAAGCTAAAATACAACACATTTATATTCCCTTGAACTTTGTTACTTTTTTTTTGCCTTCTTTAATTATTTTATCTTTATTAGTTTTCTTCAAATGAACTAAGCTTGAAATAGAGTTTTAAAATTTAGAGTCCCAAAAGCTAAAAGTTTATAATTGATTTTTGGTTTATTTGAATTTTTAAGTTTAAAATTATGAGTTAGTTAAAAAGTTAAAATTTCCTTTTAAAAAAAGCTAAAATTTAAGACAAAATTAATTTAAAAAAAAAAACTCTATTGACATTGCAAAGTTTTAAATTTAAAATATGAGTATGCTTAAAAAGTTAAAACGTGGGTTATAATAGAAAAAAAATCTATTGACATTATATTTTTTGAAATATGGGTTTACTTAACAGAAAGTTATAGTACTTTGGGAATAACTGATTTTTTTTTTTAATTTTCTCTATTATTCTTTACAAGGGAGCTCACCTCATTAGAGCCAACCTTGCACCAGATATGTGTTAGTGAGCTTGCCTTGATTTTGGCAACGTATGTTAAGTCAATCTCCCATAAGGTTGAGATGGAGCACTTGGATCTCGGTTGATTTGGACGTTAGCGACAATCTACAAAGTATTTAGGAAACAAGTCGGAATTTGAAGTTAGAATTTAAATAATATAATATATGAGAGTTTTATATGGTAACATTCTTTTAATTTAAGTTATGCCATGTGAGAGTTTTACCTGTAGCAATTAGAACTTCAATGTTAAAACTTAGTTATCAAACACTCTCCTGCTCGGTTTCAAGAATTGTTTTAATAATCTGAAGGCAATATTATTTTTTTGTAGTCTAGTTTTATGTAACTTTCAAAAGGTGTCATATTGGAATTAATAATTCATACGAACGTGCAAACGTAAACCAAAGAGAAAACAATCTGTCATGCCTCGGGGTACATGAGGTGACGTGGCGAATTAATTGAGTTAATTAAACAGAAATTTAAATTAAAATATAAATTTTAGAATAGGAATTAATTATAAAAATGTGATAATTTTAAAACCATTTTAGAGGTAAACAGTTATATTATTTAAACAAATAAGAGTAATAAAATAAACAATAAGGAAAAGATGACAAAGACTACTAAGGAATGAGAATGGGTCCCACTGACCTACATCTTATGCACACATACAGTACTGACAATATATTATTGCAACCACAGTCCAAATAAAAAGGAAGAGTTAGAAAATTACATGCCTTGATTTATATAATTCAAATAACCTACTTAGTCCTTTTATTGCCCGTGAGTTTTGTCTATGGACTCCTCTTCAAACGTAAGCTGAAATCCACCTAGGGAAAAGGTTTTAAAACAAATAAAACGTGAGTGAAATGCTGAGTAGGACTATTTATTTAAAACATTTAATTTTAAAAGAAATTTCATTAATCAAGTAAATAATTAGAAAATGAACTTAAATGAGTGATTAGATAAATAAACAAAATAAATAAACAAATAAATAAATGAACAAATAAATAAATACGTAAATAAGAATCCAATAAAGACTTATCTTACCAAAACAATTTTATAGGTTGACTGGAAAGAATATCATTTTCTTTTCCTGGGCAAACCATATGTAAATCACCACCATAGTGGCCCAGTTGTGTTTCGTGACTTGCCCCCAAGGTCGCGCACTACACAACCTGATCTCTGATATGGTATCATGCCCTTAAATATAATTATATATATCTTTCTATGCTTATTAAAATCTCTTTTTATCAAATATAATCATTTACATTCATTATGAAGTTTATTATGAAAAATCACCTCAATATACTATTTGTAAAAACATTCAGTAAAAATCCTCTTTCAATTAGTTATTGAAAATATTTTGATAAAAATCCCTTTTTGGCCAAAATCATTTTGAAACTAGGTTACCAAGAAAAGGGTAGAAGTCCTACCTCGATACGCATGTCGGTGTCCCACATTAAAATCCTGATCTGCTATACGTTAGCTCCGCGGATCTACGTACAACCTTAAATGTATAATAACTTAGTTTATCAGTATCTAACTTGAGATATCCTATGTTACTAAATCATCTCATGATGTCCTAGTGTGCCATTTAAGTTTATAAAATCATTTTACAAAGTTGAAATTTAAATCAGGGTTCAAAATGGTGAAAATGGGTGAAAAATCACAAAATTTTATCATGACCGGTCAGCATGCCGGTCCCCTGGTTTGGCCAGCCGAACTACACAGTTTGACTTGCCGAAAAACCAAGTCCTGTTGGTCGAATTTTTTCAGGTTCGGCTTGCCGGTCGGATGAATCTGGTCTGCCGAACACATGAATCCGGCCTGACGAACATGAAGTTCGGCCTACCGATCTGGAAAAATTCTAAAATTTTCCAAGCACGGATTTTGACCTCCCCGAGCCCAAATCTTTAATTTCAACCTGTTTTCTCAATTTTCAAGCATGGGTAATGATCATAATTGATAGAAAAACATGCTAGATTACTTTTTAATGCTTTAAAACAAGTTTTAAACAAAATTTTAAAAAATTCAAAAATAGAGAAAAATAGAGAAAAATGAAAAATATTGATTTAAATCCATTTTTGATCAAACAAAGCTCAAATCCTAGTTATTCTAATTTCATCTACCCTAGATTGACAGTTTTCTAAGCTTAGAAAAGCTTAGATTTCAAAATGCAAGAAAAATTAAAAAATTGAAAAAGTTTTGGATTTTTGAAACTAACCTTGAATTCAAGCTTCGAATCGCGTTTGTGGTCATCCAATCAGGTTCCCGAGCTTCCAATCTACTAACCCGAAGCTTGGGATTGATTTTTGCTTCAAAATTTTGAGAGAGATTGAGAGAGAAGGAGAGAAATCGAGAGAGAGAAAGAGAGAGTGTGAGAGATCGAGAGAGAGTGAGTGAGAATGAGAGAGAGAGGGTGAGATAAAAAGAGAAAGTAGAGGCAAAACCAATGAAGGAAAACCGTGTATGTAGCACGCGGTTTTTCAAATGGGACGTGTTTGGTATTTGACAAATTGTATTATTTTCAATACTTAAAATAACAATTAAAAATAATTAAGAGTAACTAAAATTTATTAAAAGAATTGAAAATAACATTAATTTAGAAATTTCACAAAATGATCAAATCAAATTTAAAAAACTATTTATGGCATACTAATCCACTATTTTACATTCTAATAATACTTAATTAATTCCAGGGCATTACACAATCATATTTTTTTAGGGTTTTTTTTAATTATATGAACGTTACACGTTGTCATAAAAATAATGCACGATTTAATAAATAAATGTTATCTATCTCGAGTTTTTGCTTTTTTTTTTTTGGTAAATATGAGACGTGTTGTAACTTTATGAGATATTTTAAATAATTTCAATATCTATGAGGCTGTAAGCAAGGATTGAAAAATTAACATTTTTATCGATACAGAAATTCACAAATTTTGAAAGTCTCGATATGGAAATAAGGGTGCCATATTTTTTTCCACAAAATATTTAGAAATTTCCATTGAAATATTTGTAGATATCGATATTTTGATATCAGGAAATTTCTATCGAAATTTCTATTGATAAAAATATTGTTTTTTGTAAAAATTATAGCGTTGAATGACAAAATATCAGGAAATTTTACGAGAATGTTTAAAGAAATACCGGTAAAGTATCGACAAAATATCCATGCTATATACTTGTTTTTTTTAATTTATTTTTGAAATGTAAAATTCATGTCTTTTTTATGTTTTTTCGTCAATTTACTTTTCAATGTTATAAAATTTATGTTTTTTAATTACTTTTTACATGTAGTTCTTAGTCTCTTGAATCATGTTGTACTTTTTATAATGGGATGATCAAATTTGTGAGATAATAAAATCGAAGAAAGACAGGAGAAGTTGAACACTTGGTATTGTTGATCACTTCTTAGCAATTATCTTAACTCACAATTCACTATACATGGAGAGATAGTGGACAAAGATAAAGATATATATATATATATATATATATGCTTGGCATATTATATAAGAAACTATTTAAACTTTTGTCTTGGTATCAATATGATTTAAACCAAGAAAGTATTGTAAATAATTTAGAACCTCATATACATATAAAACACTTGTATTAGGTTAACTTTTAACTATTTTACTCTATTTGAAATTATATGTTTATCATTTATCATATTATGATTAATTTTTACAATTTATATTTATGACATACTTAGTATTTTGATTGAGAGTTTTATATAAATTATATTATTAATAATTTAAAATTTTTTTAAAACCTTATTTAAAAACAAAGTGTTTTAAGTTAATTTTTTATATTTTGTCAATTTTTACCTATATTAATATTTTCGTAAAATTTATATACTAATACTTACTTGGATATTAATATTGAATTTGGACTCATACTTCATGCCTTGGAGTTCACATGGGGCTTTGAAGTTTTTAGTACTTTCGACTACTTCTAGTAGTGGAGAAACTAGACAGTCAATTATCAACATCCATGGTCGATCGCCTTCTAGTACACTGGGTGTATCTATGTCGTTGATTGACATTAGGATATGTGCTCAGGGACTTGGATTCTGATTGTTATAAACGGATGATTAATTATCACTTTAGATGTTTGGATGTTTGGATTTGAATGATAGATAGATTCAAATTGTGTTGATTTACGGTATGTATGGTTCGTGCATTCTTTGAATTCAATAGACTCAAATTTGGATTCAAGTATTAAGAATCTTTTGGATACATATTTGTTTCCCCCAAAAATCTAAATCATTTGAGTATCAAGAATCTAAGTTTTCAGAATTCTCATCCCCTTAAACTTTTGATACCTTGATATTTTTGCTATAGTAAAAACTAAAATTCTTTCTTATATTTGGGGAAAAAAATCATAACTTCTTCATTTGATATCTAATTGAGATAATTCTTTTTTCATTGCGTTCCTAATGAAGAGATGAATAAATCAAGATCCATATTGCATTTTTTTAACATCATTAACATTAAGATTTTATTAGATTTATTAATAAATCAAAAACTATCTTCACTACCTTTCCAAACACAAATTTTAATTTTATTTTATACTCAGATTAAAACTTAAATGCACATCCAAATGTCAATTCGAATAATAATTCAAATCACTAACTCAAATCCTAATTTAAATTACACTAACTCAAATTAAATCACTAATTTGAATCTATTTACTAAACGGATCCTTAAATATTTTGAGTTAAGTTATGTGATTTGAATTGTTATCCGAATTGATATTTGGATGTGTAGTTGAAATGTTAATCTAAATAGGAAATAAAATTGAAATTTGTATTTGGATAGATAGTGGAAAATTTTTTTATTTTCTTACAAATTTAATAAAATCTCAATATTTACCATATTAAAAAATATGCAACATGAGTCTTGACTTATTTTTCTCTTCATTATGAACACAATGAAAGAAGAATCATCTCAATCGGAAATCAAACGAAGAAATTATGATATATATAATATTTTTTTTTAAGAATAAGAGAGAAAATCTAAAAAAAAAGTAATGTTATAATGTAGCGTTTGGATTCAAATCTTATGAGTTTAAGGGGGGCCAAAACTCAAATCTTATACACCACTTAATTGAGATTTGAATTGAAATTTGAATATTGATATCACCAAATATATATTCAAGTCCAATTTAAAATTTTAAGTATAAAAAAATCATAACAATGCATAAAATAAACGGACCCTCAATATATTCAAAAAATTACAAGAGGAAAAAGGATCCAAAAATTACCAGTTAAACTAAAGAAACCTTGTCCGTGTGGCTTCCTACATTCCAAATCATTATCATTAACTTTTATATTTTTAGAATGTGAAGCATATGTGATTATTTAACAAATCTTCCAGAATTGATGGAAAATATCTGATCAATTCTTGTCAAAGAAAAAAAACTCATAGCATTAGAGCCATACCAAAACTGTACAAATAAAAAAAAAACAAATAAATAGTGAAATATTTATTTTAAAAAATATTATTTACCTCAAAGCGTTTTTTAAAAAATGTCTTTGCATATGACTTGGAACCCAAATCGTCTGTCGGGTTTCTCTGCTAACTTCTCTATCCAACCAGTGGCTGGCTAACACCTCAACAATTAATTAAAGCCATTAACAGTGGAAAAGCCATTGAATCCTCCCATCAGTGCTCTCTCTCTTGCTTCTTGCATCTTCTTTCTCTCTATCCTTCCCTTTTCCCTCTTTTCTTCCCCAAATTTCTCTTTTTTCCTTATCCGACCATCTTTTTCTCTCTCTTGTTTTCTTTCCAATTAAAATTTTTCGAGACAGCAAAGCAAAGACCCATCATTCAATTTCTTCCTCCTTTTTTTGCCTGTTGTAAATGGGACTCTTTTCAACTATTTTTTTCAAAAAATAAAAAAAAATAATGTTTTTAAAATAAGTAAAAATAATTTTATTTTAAAAAATAAAAATTTTTAAGTTTTATTTTAAAAACAATTTTAAAAATTTTACTTTAAAAAGATACAAAAATATTTCTAAAAACACTTAAAACAATACCAAACACGACCCAAACTCCTCTCTCTTCTTCCACAACGTGAAACTCGATGGAGAACTAGAAGGATTTGTAAGTCCAACCCCTAAGAATGGTTGCAACGATATTCCTTTGGAGGGTAATTGGAAGTTTCGATATTTGATCGAATGGGTATTTTTATTTATATCAAGATTGCCCTTTTCTTTTTCCAATCTTGGTTTCGTGCTTGTCTTATATGTATGAAGAAACCCAACAAAAATTTCTTTATATATATATATATATATATATAAACGGATTGCAGTTTTTGATGTTTATTCAAATGAATATTTTGCTTTTTATGAAGATCTGTTAGAATTAATTAAACCAAATTTACTAAGATCGTTTATGTTAAATTATTGAGATGAATAATTCTAAATTGCGGAAGCGTACCTTGATTCATGATTATGGATTGTTGTGGGTTATTATTGCCTTCCAATCCAATACGTATTCCTTTGAAACTTCAATGAAGATGGGATTTCAGAGAAGTAGGAAAAAAATGTCTGGAAACTTTTTGAATAATGAATAATATGTATGAATTGGGGACCATAACCAAAATAAATAACTTTAGTTATTTTAGTGTATTTTCAGTTTCGCCCATCATAAAATCTGGAAATTACAAATTAGTATCTACACATATAATATTAATAAAAAATAACCCATACATTATTTTAATACCCAAAAAAGCCTTTTAACTTTATCTTAATTATATCACTTTAATTTAGGCTTCACCTTAAGATAACATTAATAACACATTTAATTACATATGTAGGCCTACATAAAAAATTATTTTCCAACAATCTCTCACTTGGGCCACATATGTTTCTTTGCAAAAATTTGTTAACTTTAGTGAGCTCAACCTTTGCTATCACATATAAGGGTATTCCTGAATAATCTCGTCTATTAATCATACCAATATAGAACCAAAGCGATCTTTGTCACAAATATAACGTGACTAGACTTATCAATGATTACGTATATCAATATAATTAAATGACATAGATCAAGTATGGATGTGTAGCATGAAATTACACACAAAGTGATCTAAACATGTATATTTCCAACTGGTCCTACCTTATACTTCAATGAGATCAAAACTGTATCAAAATCAGAGTGTAAGAGAACTGTATTCTTTATTTCTACAAAAAATATATACAAACACATAATGTCTATATACAAAGAAAATTAGCATTCAAATACAAACTCCCCCTAAAACTACATATCATCAAATAACTGAACACCCATATTAGCAGTGTGCTCATGAAAGACCTTGGGTGGAGGCCCTTTTGTAAGCGGATCCGCTATCATGGAGTTTGTATCAATATGCTCTATAGACACCTGACCACTCTGAACTCTTTCTTTAACAATAAGAAACTTAATCTCTATATGTTTTGACTTTGAAGAGCTCCTGTTGTTATTGGAATATAAGACTACAGATTTATTGTCACAAAACAACTTAAGTGGCTTTATACTTTTCACAATTCGCAGCCCAGTGACAAAGTTTCGCAGCCATATTCCATGATTGGATGCCTCATAACATGCTATAAATTCTGCCTCCTTAGTGGAAGAAGCTATGAGTGATTGCTTAGCACTCTTCCAAGAAATAGCTCCTCCAGCAAGCAAATAAATATAGCCCGAAGTGGATCGACGACTATCTTGACATCGAGCAAAATCTGAATCTGAATAACCAATGATTTCGAGTTGGTCTGACCTTCTATATGTAAGCATGTGATCTTTTGTTCTCTATAAATATCGTATAACCCGTTTGGCTGCTTTTTAATGATCCATTCCAGGGTTACTTAAATATCTGCTGGATAATCCAACAATGTATGCTATATCCAGACGAGTATAAACTTGAGCATACATTAGACTCCAAAAAGCTGATGCATATGTGATCTTTTCCATTTCCGTAACCTCAAGGTCGTTCTTAGGACACTGACTTAAACTGAACTTATCTCCTTTAGCCACAGGGGTATCTCCTGGTTTACAATCCTGCAGGCCAAATCTTTTAAGCACCTTTTCGATATAGCTCTTTTATGATAACCCAAGAATACCCCGAGAGCGATCTCAATGTATTTTAATTCCTAACACAAAAGAGGCGTCACCAAGATCTTTCATTTCAAATTTCTTTGATAAAAATCTCTTGGTTTCGTGCAATAAGCCTATATCATTGGTGGCAAGTAGTATATCATCAACATACAATACCAGGAAAATACACTTACTCCCACTGAACTTATGGTATATACAGTCATCTACAGCGTTCATCTCGAAACCGAATGGGACTATCACTTGATGAAATTTGTAATAGCATGATGAGAAGCTTGCTTAAGCCCATAGATGGATTTCTTTAATTTGTAAACCATCTTCTTTGGGTCTCCCGACTCAAAGTTTTCTGGCTGCACCATATAGATCGTTTCATCGATGTCACCGTTTAGAAACACCGTCTTAACATCCATCTAATGTAGCTCAAGATCAAAATATGCTACAAATGCCATAATTGTCCTAAAAGAGTCTTTTGTTGAAACCGGAGAGAAAGTCTCTTTTTAATCAATGCCTTCCTTTTGAGTAAAGCCCTTAGCAATAAGATGAGCCTTATATTGCTCTACATCACCCTTTGAATCCCTCTTGGTTTTAAATATCCATTTACAACCAATGGGCTTCGCACCTTCAGGTAATGAAATGAAATCCCAAACGTCATTGTCTTTAATAGACTTTATCTCATCTTTCATGGCATCCATCCACTTTTGAGAGTTTGAACTTTGTATGGCTTGACGGACATTGATCAGATTATCATCCATCAATCCAACACTTTCTTCATGTTCTTGGAGAAATACTATGTAATCATCCAGAATAGCACTTCTCGTCTCTCTAGTGGATCTCCTTAATGACACAAGTTCCTGAGGTTTTGGTTCTTGAGGTTGTTAAGTTTGTACCTCAAGGGGTTGAATGACTATATCTAGTTGTTCTTGATTTGTAACTTGATCAATGTCAGGGATAGAAACCTGAACATTATCAAAAACAATTATGGGAATAGGAACCAATCCCTCTTGTTCAAGAGGAACATGATCAAATTCATCCTCAGAGACAAAGTCTCTAACCTTATTTCTCCCCCCAAACTCAACATCCTCAAAGAATGTTGCAATTCCCGTCTCAAAAATAGCCTTAGTAGTGGGGTCATAAAATTTGTAACCCCTTGACCATTCAGAGTAACCAATAAAATAGCAACTCACTGTCTTGGGGTCCAATTTCTTTTCATTAGGCCTATAAGGCCTTGCCTCAGCTGGATAAGCCCCAGTATGTAAATGCTTCAAACTAGGCCTTTTACCAGTCCAAAGCTCATAAGGTGTTTTGGCTACTGCCTTTGTTGGTACTCTGTTGAGAATGTAAGCTGCAGTCTTGAGTGCTTCACCCCAGAGGGATTCAGGTAAGGTGGAATGACAAATCATACTCTTCACCATGTCCGTAAGTGTCCGGTTTCGTCTCTCAGCTACACCATTCATGCTAGGTGAACTTAGCATGGTATATTAAGGGACTATCCCGTGTTCCTCTAGGAATTTAGCAAAAGGTCTTGGACGTTGTTTATCTGATCCGTCATATCTGCTATAGTACTCATCACCACGGTCAGATCTGACGGCCTTAATTCTTTTGCTGAGTTGAAGCTCAACCTCAGCCTTATATGACTTGAACACGTCCAAAGTCTGTAACTTCTCATGTATGAGATATAGATAGCCATATTGAGAGTAATCATCTATGAACGATACAAAATATTGTTGACCATTTCATGAAGCCATAGGAAATTGTCCACAAATGTCCGTATGTATCAATTCTAAGACATTCGTAGCTCTATTGGCATCTAATCCCCTTTTGTTTGTCTATTTTTCTTTAATACAATCAACACAGATTTCAAAATTTGTAAAATCAAGAAAATTAAGAATTCCATATGACACAAGCTTTTCCATCATTTTCTTAGAAATATGTCCTAATCGCTTATGTCATAATACAGCGAAATTCTCATCGGTTAATTTACATTTTATGCCACAAGAATTAACATGCAAGGTTTCATTATAAGAAGCAACTGTGTCAAGCAAATATAGGTTATCTTGAAATGATAAAGAACTGGTACCAATAACATTTGAATTTAAAGAAAGACTAAACTCACTATTTCTAAATGAACAACAGTATCCAAATTTGTCCAAAGTAGAAATAGAAATTAAATTCTGTCTAAATGACGGTACAACAAATATGTCTTTCAAATCTAAATAATAACCAAAACTTAACAATAACCTAAAATGCCCTATTGCTTCAACTTCTATCGATTTGCCATCTCCCATATAGATGAATCTTTCAGCATCAATTGGCTTTCGGCAGCTGAGGCAACCCTGCATAGACACACTTATATGAGTAGTGGCACCTGAATCAATCCACCAAGTGTGTCTTGGCATTGAAGTTAAATTAACCTCAGAACAAACCAAATTGAGAAGCATACCTTTCTTTGCACGCCAAGCATGATACTTGGTGCAGACCTTCTTCATGTGTCCAGGTTTACCATAAAAGAAACAACTATGATCACCATCATTTTTATCCTTATTTTGTTTCTTTTGTACTGAACCTTTAGCAGCTTCATTACTGTTCTTTCTTTTCTTCTTCTTGTCCTTAGACATGCTAGCCAAGTGAGCACTTTCTGTCTTTTCTTGCTTCAGTCTTTCTTCCTCTTGCACACAATAAGAAATTAACTCATTAAGAGTCCATTTCTCTTTCTGGCAATTGTAACTGATCTTGAATTGGCTGAATTATGTAGGTAGAGAAATCAAGACAAGATGCACTAGAAGGTCCTCAGAAATTTCTAGTTCTAGTGTCTTTAATTTTGAAGCAAGATGAGACATCTCCATGATGTACTCCATTATGTTTCTTTTTGCTTTGTACCTCATTGAAATCAAGCTCGCCAAAAGCGTGCTTGTTTCAGCCTTATCATTCTTTGCAAAGCATTTCTCAATGGCCTTAAGGAAACCTTTGGCTGTAGTGACCTCATCAGGCACTGTGTCTCTAAAGACTTTTGGAATGCCTCTCTTAATGATCATTAGACTCATTAGGTTAGAACGATCCCATCTTTCAAGTTCTTTTTTATCCTCAGTGGAACTAGTATCTGTAATAGTAGGACGTTCAATCCTTATGGCTAAGTCCAGATCAAGGCAACTGAGAACGATCAACATATTCTCTTTCCAGTCCTTGAAGTTAGTCTCATTCAGCATAGGAATGGAATTAACACTTGCAGATATCGAGGAAGATGATGCTATAGCTGAACAAAGAACAAAATCACATATTCACATAAGAGTTCACATAAAACAACCAATAAAATTCAAACAATGGTTAATCCCATCACAAGAAACCTGTAACAGAATTAATATTTAGTCTTTGGATAAAAATATTAACTTGTAAGTGGTATTCTTGGTGTAGTGATCAAATATTAACAAGAAATTATATCAAATAATAAGCTAATATTTGGATCTACTTATTATTCATATGCGAAAAATAACCATATAATTGTTACATATTTATCACCACATGTATGAATTTAATTTGGATAAATATTAAACTTCCTTTGGGCCTATTAATATTCGCATGAATTAAATTCACACAACCATCTTAATATCACAAATTAATTAACATCCACAAAAAGAGGCTACTTTGGCAGCTTATTGGTTCAATCAATTAATTTGATAATATTAATAATCTAAAAACACAGTTTGAATTTTAAAGTTGCACCAAAAATTGACCCAAAAAAAATTGTCCAAAAAGTCAACCTGGTCATTGACCCCTAAGATAGGGTCAAACGTGGACTGGGTGGACCGGGTCAGGTTGACCTAACCCGGTCTTTACCCAGCGCCCTCTTTTTTTTTTTTTTTAATTCGAGTCACCTAGGGGTTGAGCCCCTAGGATTTTGCTGGTTACGGGCCCAATAAATCCAGGCCCGTGACCAACCCATTCCTTTTTGTTTGAGGTCTCTGGTCACCCAGGAGTTGAGCCCCTGAGTTCCATATGGTCACGGGCCTCTTCGGCGCGTGTAGTTAGATGCAAATTTAGGCTGGCCCAGATTTGCTATTCACCCAGGGGTGACGACCCCTGGTTAACATCGCGAGGTGGTTGGCTCTGCCAACCACCAAAGGAACTTCTCCGGGCGCCTTCTCAACATCGCAACTTCTCGGCCGCACCCAGATGACGCCGGCACCGGCGATAGAACAGTATGCCACCGGCAAAACCCAGAAAATCAACCCCGGTTTTGACTATATTTACCCCTTTGGATCGTCGGTTGAACAGCAGCCTTTTGGTCACTGTTTTCATCCTCCTCCACGGCCAGAGGCCACGAATATCCTTCTCCGATAAGGCTTGAGGGTCTTGGCTAATTTCCTTGCCGACGACAGTTAGTTTGCCGCCGGTAATCCATTGGGTTGCCTTGATTCAATTATCAACGATTTCAAAGAAATCATGAATACAATAAAACCGAATCTTTATGCACTTATGTATTAATAAATCCTCGATTCATAATTGTAGCCATTACTCACATAAAGAAAAGAAACAATAATTATGATGGCAGTCATAAATGCATGAATTTGGGAATTTATGTATTCACGCAAAACAAAACTTCATGGAACGTATATATAACCATATGGATAATTTTTTTGAATCCCAGAAAACAAACGAAATCCAGTGAACATGTATAAATGCATATCTTTCAACTAAAAATAGTTGAGGAAAAATTTCTCAATAATTCAACATGAAATCGCTCTGATGCCACTTGTTAGAACGAATTGAACCAAATTTACCAAGATCGTTCATGTTAAATCCTTGAGAGGAATAATTCTAAATGGCAAAAGCGTACCTTGATTCATGATTATGGATTGTTGTGGGTTATTGCCTTCCAATCCAATACGTATTCTTTGAAACTTCAATGAAGATGGGATTTCAGAGAAGCAGGAAAAAAAATATCTGAAAACTTTTTGAATAATGAATAATACGTATGAATTGGGGACCATAACCAGAATAAATAACTTTAGTTATTTTAGTGTATTTTCAGTTTCGTCCATCATAAAATCTGAAAATTACAAATTGGTATTTACACATATAATCTTAATAAAAAATAACCCATACATTATTTTAATACCTAAAAAAACTTTTTAACTTTATCTTAATTATATCACTTTAATTTAGGCTTAACCTTAAGATAGCATTAATAACACATTTAATTACATATGTAGGTTCATATAAAAAATTATTTTCCAACAAGATCATCTTCTTTTTCCTTTTTCAATATTTGTTTCGTGCAATAACCAAATTTCCCATAACTAAGAAGAGAAGCAACAAGTGTGAGGAGAGAAAGAGAGAGAGTTACAGAGTGACAACCGGCAAAAAAAGATGAAATTTCCCATAACTAAGAAGAGAAACAACAAGTGTGAGGAGAGAAAGCGAGAGAGTTACAGAGTGACAACCGACAAAAAAAGATGAGAGAGACAGAGAGATGATTCTTAAAGGACAAGAATGTTTAACCGAGAACTCTCAGTTTGCTATCCTTTTAACGACTTGACGTGGCAATTATTTATTGGATAGACAGAGTAATAGACAGAATTATTAGACAGAAGATCTGGGTTCATCGACTTGTACTATATCATAACAAGATTCACAATTTTACATAAAAAAAACAAGCACGAAGACCGTTTTGATAATTGTGGTTTCAGTGTCAAATGTGCGGTACAAATAAATAGCATGGACTTTTATAATTAAGACAAAAACAAAATCCTACAATTGGTTCGTAAATCTACCTGGTCCTACTGATGGCAAAGGAACTTGTCTGACCATCATTTTTTTTTTCCAGATATTTTATCACATCTTCGAATCATAAAGGTAGCCAGGCGTTTGAAAATTTATCCATAAGTTAAATTTTCATGTAGGTAAATTATATTCCAAATAAAAAAAGTACATATAGTAATGCAGGTTCAAATGACCTCATAATACAAGAAAACTTAATCCCAACCATAAATTGATTCCATCTGTAAATTTTAATGATAGGCAAAAGGGAACAAATGTACATTAGATTTTAATAATGAAAAACCAATGAGGCAGACATTGCTACAAAATTTTGAATAAACGATGCTTATTGGACTACAATTTGTCAAAAATTCTCGTGTTAGGAGAGTAAAAATTGTGGTACGGATAAGAAAGACTTGTTAGATTCCATGACAGTTCAAAATCCGTCGTTGTATAATACAATATGATGAAGGTTTTAGATAACTGTCTTAGAATCTAGACGTTCTATGATAGATTTTCTGGTCACTTTTTTCTTTTTCTTAAGCACATTATACGACATTTTCTCAAAAAAGTTGTCCTGGAAAACTTACTAAAGACCCCTCCTTATTATCAGCAGAATACAGAACAGAACCTCCAAAAACAGCTTAGACCTCTGAAAATTAACTCTCCAACGCCGTCCCACATCGCCATCCCGCGCTTCATCATTGTTTGTAAGTGATTTTATTACATATTTATGGTTTTTGATATTATTGCTTGAATTATTTATTAGGTTTTTAGTTGGTTTAACGATTTATGGGTTTGTGGATATGATTGTAATTGAAATTTACAGGTTTATAGATTTGAGCATATTTATAGTTTTATGAGTATGATAAAAGATTATTAGTAAAGAGTCACAGAGATTTATGAAGACTCTATGTGTATGATGAGGTGTTACAGCGATGAATGAGAAGAATGTTGCACCGATGGTTGATCAAGATAACAGCTTCAAGGCTAATTGTACGGTTCACTAAAAAAAAGCTATTGTATCACCTCATGATGGTGAACCCAATGAATTTCAAGAATGCAAAACTTTTTCTCGATGAACTAATTAATAATGGATGTATGCTTGTTGCGAGTAGAAAGTTGTGGGTGGAGACTAATGTCATCCATGGGACACCTTTTGGGGAGAAAAATGTTCGAGTATTAATAGAA
>CAMOHE010050276.1:316-10577 GCA_946598075.1 Artocarpus hirsutus
AGAGATATCCGAGTATCAAAAGTTTAGGGGAGTCAGAACTTTGAAAACTTGGATTCTTGATACTTAAAGGATTCATATTTTGGGTGAAACAAATATGTATCCAAATGATTCTTAAAACTCGAATTTAAATTTGAGTCCAAAGAATTTAAAGAATATTCAAAACAAACGGCCCCTGAGTTTAAAGAACACACGAATCATTCGAATATGCATTTGTTTCCACTAAAATCTGAATCATTTAAGTATCAAGAAAGTTTTCAGAGTTCTCATCCCCCTTAAACTTTTGATACTCGGATATATTTGCTACAGTAAAAACTAAAATTTTCTCTCCTATATTTGAGAAAAAAAATAATAATTTCTTCATTTGATATCCAATTGAGATGTTTTTTTTTCATTGTGTTTCTAATGAAGAGAGAAATAAATCAAGATCTATATTGCATATTTTTTAAGATCATTAACATTAAGATTTTATAAGATTTATTAATGAAGATAGTTTTTGATTTATTAATAAATCAAAAACTATCTTCATTACCTCTCGAAACACAAATTCTAATTTTATTCCATACTCAGATTAAAATGCATATCCAAACGTCAATTCGAATAACAATTCAAATCATACTAACTCAAATTAAATTACTAATTCAAATCTATTTACTAAACAGACCCTTTCACTCATAAAAAAAAGGTACACCACCATCTTCTCTTTTTTTTTTTTTTTTTTTTTTTTTTTTTTTTTTTGTTTTGAGTCTGGGAAATAAGTTAGAACTTAAATACTTTTAACATGTGAGAGCTTTACATTAATAGATAAAACTTTAATGTTGAAACTTAGTTTTGAAACTTAGTTTTTAACACTGTTGCTTTCTTAGAGAGGACCATTTGGGCAATTTTAAAAACTATTATTGATCAAGGTGTTTAAAAGTTAGGAGCTATGAATAATATTTTTATTTATGTATTTTTTTAGTAATTTATTTTTACAGAAAAACGTTTCCTCTTGAGCACGTTCATAAAAATAGGGGTGTTTGCAAAATGTTTGGGTGGTTTTTTTTTTTTTTTTCCCTCTAAACTATCCACCAAAGATAAATTTTATTTTTTGGCGATCTAAGACAGTTTGATTTTTTTGTATGTTATATTTTTATAGAAACGAAATCGAACCAATTACTCATAAGCAGTTTCAACGGTTTGGATTAGGTGGTTTGAGCTTAAGGTTATTTTAATATTTAACAATAATTATAAAATGTCTAAAAGTTTACCATTTAAAATTTTAATAAAAACTAAAAATCAAACTAAAAAGTTATAACAACACAAATAAAAGTTTATTAACAACCAAACTAAAGAGTTAAAAGTGCAGGTAAATAATATAAAATAACATAATTATATTTTAAACTTGAATCAAAGTTTTCTAGTACTTCGTTCTTTAACTTTGATTTTGTTTTTTAGATGTTAATGAGTGATGCTTAATGTTATTTTAAGGTGATTAAGAGTGCGACACCTAATAATTTTTAGTGCATTAAAAATACAATAATTAAATGATTATGTTAAGTAATTTAAGTATAAATTTTATAAGCTTAAGTTTATGCTCGAAAATTTGTTAAATATTTTAAACATAAAGAGTTTCACAAGGGTTAATACTTTAATCTGATTTTTACAAAAAATTCCATGAAGGTTAAAAATGAGATTTTTAATATTAAAAATCATACCATAGTTTTAAACAATAAACAAATAACAAGAAAAATAAGTTAAAAAACTTAATTGTTGTAAAATATGCTGCAACAAATTTTAAGACAGAATATAGTACAAGGAGTAAATAGTATGAAAATCATATAGCATGAGAATAATACAACGTAAAGGTTACACTATTAAAGTTATGCAGTATAAGAATTATACCGATAAAATTAAGCAGTCTAGAAACTACATTGTATAAAGTTAAGCAATATAGAAATTATATTGCATAAAGTAATGCAGTATAGAAATTAGACTATATAAAGCTAAGCTGTATAAGAATCATACTGTATAGATGACGTAGAAGCTTGTAGACCGTGAAACACAATATAGGAGAGAATGCAAGTAGTATGAGACATATTGATAATAGAGGAGAAATACTGTCAGTATAAATTTAGACTATGAAAAAAGTTTATATGGGAACCACTTTGATGCCACCCTTAAGGAGGGCAAAGATCGCCTCACCCCTTTAGTTTGCACCAGTTCTACTCAAAGTCGAGGGGAGAAATTGGTCTCCATCATTTTCCATGCAAAAAAAAAAAAAAAAAAAGAAGAAAAAAAAACTTTCTTTTTACTTTTTTCTCTCCAAAACCGGTAGCCCTCTAGGCAATTCTCTCTCAAAGTTTGATGGATCCAAGCTTTCAAATCATGTTTTGAAGCAAGTTCAATTGTAGAGGATTAAGGATAAACAATTTTGGAAGTAAAAATCTAAACTTTTACTATGGTTTTTAGTGTCTTTCTTTGGGCTTTGGATGAACTTTTGAAGGGTTATGTTATGAATATTGTCAAGAAGGGATTGCAAGGTTTAAGGTATCAAGGAAGAGGATCAAAAATCTTGGAAAAATTTGAGTAAAATTCTAAACTCAAGACTTGAAGGTGTGTGTTCCTAAGCATGCATATAAAGAGTTTGATGTGTGTTATGGACAATGGCATGTAATAAAAAGATTATGGCATTTTTTTTGGTATTAAATGCTTGATTAAATGCCTAGAAGGGTTTAAATGAAATCAAACTCAAGGAGAACAATCTAAGAATTATTTTAGTGCAAAAAGTGTCAAAAAGCGCATTTTTGAAAGAATTTAGTGTTTAAAGCCCTTAAAGGCATAATTGTTTCTAGGTCCAACAAAAGATTTATTAGAAATGTCGAGCCGGACAACTTTCATGAAGAAATTCTGCTTGAATTCTGATCGAAGCAAGCTAAAAAACATTGTTTTTGGCTCCCCCTTTTCAAGAACGTCATGAAGATGAATGAATTTGAGAAAAGTTAAAACATAAAAATTGTAGATCTCATCAAAATAATTAGGAATTATTGATAGTTTGCGAAAATTCTATACTTATTTCAAGTTATGAATTTTACGAGATTTTAGGCATAAAATTTCGTAAAATGGAAAACATTATGAAATGTTTAGAATTCAACCAAGGAGCTTTTGTAAGTTTTATTCCATGTAAAAAAAACTGAACATTTTGGTATTAGCAGTAGTTTTTGATCCCGGGAGCAAAAATGTTAAGATTTTTGTGTTTCGGGCTCAAACAGTAAAACCATGTGAAACTAGATTTCCATCAAGAAAATGTTGGCTTCCTGCACTACTATGAGTAGTGAATAACCACAAGTTTTAAGTTTAAAAGGATTAAGAGCTTTTATCAAGAAAAGAAAAAAAACGCTCCAAGGACGTAGTCACAAAGATTTTCAAGTTACAGATCAGAACTATAAAATTTTGATAAAATAGATTTTAACAAATAGAAAACTACTATTTTGTTTTTTGTAATGTTATGAGAAGTAATGAAATGTAAGTACTGTTTATAAAACGGGTTCCAAAAGTCTTCTAAAACTCGCCAAGGGCAAAATGGTCATTTTTATAAAACGACCAACACGGTCCTGAAATGCTTGATATCAAAAACTGACCCTTAGTGGAATTTTGTTGTAACACGTAAGTAATGAGATGGTGAAGTTAAGCAAGAAGCTTAGTAAAGTTACAAGATCTACGAAAAACCTGTTAAGGGTAAAATCGTTATTTTTTAAAGAAAACAGCTAAAACGGAGTCGAAACTCTTAATTAGCAAAATGTTGTCAGATGGAAAATATTTCGTATTATATTAAGTAACGAAATCGTCGACTGAGTTGAGAAATTTAACTAAGAGACGTTTAAGTTAAGTAAAAGACAAATAAACCAGTGGTTTGCAAAAGAAAAGTAAACCAATGGTTTGCAAAGTTAAGTAAAAGAAAGGCAAACCAGTGGTTTGCAAAAGAAAAGTAAACCAATGGTTTGCAAAGTTAAGTAAAAGAAAGGCAACCTGATGGTTTATAAATTTAAGTAAAGGAAAAGTAAACCAATGAGATACAAAGTTAAGTAAAAAAAAAGTAAACTGATAAGATACAAAGTTAAGTAAAAGGAATGAAACGTTAACGTTTAAGTTCTGTTATCAATCGAGTAGATTGACAATAAGAAAGGTTAGCTAATAATCGGATATCGTTTGAATAGGACACAAAAGTCAACTAATAAAAAGAAAAAGGAAATGAAATAGGAACGTTAGAGCATAATCTAAGTAAGTTTCAAACCTCACCTATAATATGAAGAAAATGATTTGACATATGTTTGCAAATGTGTTTGCAATTGTTATGCAAGTTGATTTTGAAGTATATTTGCGTATGTGATGCATAAATTTTTTAAAGTTCAAGCCAAAATTTGTAACATATTTGTGACTATCATGTTTAAAGCATGTTTATATTTATTATGCATAAAATTTTAAGGATCAAGTAAAGGTTTGTAATGTGTTTGCAATTATTATGATTAAAGTATGTTTGCATGTTATGCTGTAAAACCCCTAAGTTGGGGTTAACAGTTTTTAATAAATTAAATAAAGATCAGAAAATAAAAATAAAACTTCAAAAGAAATTTTTCCAAGACTTAAATGAGAACTCTCAAATCAAAATAAAAATAGAAACAACAAATAAATTACAGTTTAATATAGCGTCTTTAATTTAATAATATAAAAATATCATCATCATCATTTCAACCCTCAATATATCTTAATACAATTACAAAAAGTAACATATGATGCTTACGTTATTAAGGAGATCATTCTCAGTAAAAGAAGAGGCTCCAACTGAATACAGATACATATCTTCCTCAACTATATCTCTCGTTGCTACCTCACACTTTATAAGTCCTAAAAAGATGAAAATATAGGGGAATCAGTGACAACATGCTCAGTAGGGAAAACTATTACTCATCTTTTAGTTTTTATCATTGCTACATTAATACCTGTATGGTTAATTAGTTCTCAACATTATTCATTAATATTATCATATTCATTTTTGGTGGATACCCTATGTTTATTCTTATTATGTTCCATACATGTGTGTGTATATATCATATCACTTAATACAACGAAACCTAAATGGGCACGCGTGACCACTCTGCTATCATTCCAAGAGTGTTCGGTGAGGGGACTTTAGGCCCTGGATCTTTACCAAGTCGATTCTTGTACAGTGCATTCTAAAACTTTCGACCAAGGGAGTGTCATCATCTCCTCCCTATTTTTCTGTTTAGTGTATTTATGCCTAAGAACGTAACTGTCGCCCTCTTCATGTCTTACCATTCCTCTCATAACTACTACTGTTATGTCTAGAGTATATTTCTTAACCATGCTTTTCAATTTATTGAATACATGCCAAATCAATTTATTTCTCGCTGTACATTACATGACGAGTTCATGCTATTGTCTCATAAGTGAATTCATATAATAATAGTTCAACATATATATATATATATATATCTTGTAATGTAAAGAACCAATTTTAATTTTATAAAACATCACAAAAAATGAGTAATAGATTCTCTACCTTTTGCCTAATATAATGTTGATAACTTCTAGCTCACGATACTAAGTTCACCGTGTAAGCTCCAAGCACTTCGTTTTCCTACGACTTATAAAATACCCATACTTTAGCTTAATTCCTATTCTACAATCATGTTAATTTACCATCTATTCTTATTAATGTGCCATAATCATTAATATGAAATCCTTGGAACATTTTGTAACACAAAAAGATGAAAAACAGATGAGTTTAGACTGCCCGATTGGCCTACTGATTAGTTTCTTTCAGCCTCCTGATCAAACTACACATTTTAGATCTCTCTACTAGCCTGTCGATCTGTAACGTTCGACCTACCGATCTAGCAGACTTTGGCTTGTCGGCCTACAAGGTTCAGCTAGCCGATCTATAGGGTTCGGCCTGTCGATGGGTCCGGCTTACTGACAAAAGAATTTCTAAAAATCCAGTTTTTCCATTTTCAAAGGTTTCAAACTTTAAAACTTAATCCGACATTTTTTATCAACTTTCAAGACATAGAAAATGCACAAAAAATATGAAATATCACACTTAAATACATGTAGATCATTTTCTTAAAATTTTCATACTTAACATATAAATCTAAACCAAAAATCAAAACTTTTCAAGACTAGTTCAAAAACTCATTATAAATAGAGATCTATGTAAATCAACCTTTAAAAACGTTGTATAATTACCCACAAGCGTCAAAACATATTTCTCACAAATCCCATGCTAAAACATGAATTTAGATCAAAGTTTTAACTTAGAAAGCCTTAACTCATGCTTAAAGAAAAATAGTGATTTTGTTTGAAAAAATCCTTGATCTTTGGTTTGTGATTTTAGAAGATCTAAGAAATTAACCTCGGATTTCTCTCTCGATTACCTTGAAGTTGGATTGATAATCTTGATTTTGAAGCAAACGAGGGAGAGAAAAAGAAGAGAAAAATGAGAAAGAAGAGAGAGTTGACATGAGAGAAGAAGAAAAAGGAAAGAAGAAGAAAGAAAAGGAAAAAGAAAAAGAAAAGAAATAAGGGACAAAAGGGATGGGAGCAAGTGACAATCAAGTCTCTGCGGAAAATTTAAAAATAGATAGAAATAAATAATGTGAGATAGATTTTAGATAAAATAAATATTTTAATTGACACATTAATAATTAATTTAATTATAATGATACCTTAGAAAATAACGAGTGTCACATATACATTATGTTTTAAAGTTCAAATTTTGGTTTGCAATATGTTCACAAATGATATGTTAACATTTGATATGCTTACTAAAGTTAACAAGAAGGTAAAGCAAGGATAATAAGAAAGTGTTATACTAATCTCTTTAATGTGAGGTGTATAAGTTATGTTAAAGTAATGACCTCGATGTTCGATGATCATACACCTTCCACAAGAGAAGCATTATGTTTATAATCTCATGATTAATGATGTTGGTATGAACACTCTAATTTAGAAGATAAGGAAAGATATGAATGATGGTAAGAAATTTAAGTAAGTAATGAACGATATTAAAAAGCTTATAATTGAAAGTTCATAACTGAACATAAATGGAATCATGCATTATGATTTTCTTGTATTCCTTTCCATAAAAAATGTTTATGTGCAATGTATATGATATGAATAACATTTTGAGGAATGTTTTATAATGAAAAACGTTTTATAAAAAATGTTTAAGAAATGTTTTATGAGAAACATTTATGTAAAACATTTTATAAGAAAGGTTTTTACAAGAAAAGGTTTATGAAATAAAGTCTTAAATGATTTATGAGATTATGTTTGAACTTACTGAGCAAAAGCTCATTACAAATTCTTTTATGCTATAGGTAGTTGTATAGGAGACCAGTATGATTGGTTAAAGAGTTTGGTGCTATGGTGGACAGATGCAAAGATTGGGTTTGGATAACAATACGGTAGTTTTTTGCTGCAGAAAGAAAAGTTTTCCGTTGATTTTAAAAGAGGTTTAAAAGGTTTTACGAAAGTAAAGATTTCTTAATGAGTATAAGAGATGTTTTAAATGATTTTAGAGTCAAGCATTGAACAATACTTCAACTTCAGTTGCAATAGAAGTCGCAATAGTTTTAAAGTGTCTTTTAAAGAAAAAAATTTACCTAGTATTTTCTTACTAGTAAGTAGTAATTCAGTTAAAATAATAACGGTTAAGAAAGTTAAGTAATTGTCTGAAAAAGTGGGACGTCACAAAGGAAAGTATAATTATAGAGTGTGAAAAAGTTTATCTTATCTGTAGAACTTCTTTTAATTAGCAATGAAAAAAATTCTACTACCATTTGTCATTGAGAGAGGTTTCTCATCTTGGAGTTCCTTTTTATTTTTTCTTTGGGAAATAAGGAAATTAAGATGGCCCTTGAAGTGGTTGGGAGGGCTTTTTTCTCTGCTTAGTTCCAAACGCCGTTTGAAAGATGGCTTCTTTAGAGTTTGTAAACTTCTGTTCCAAAAAGAAACACAACCATGAGCTGCCGAAAAGGCTCATAAATTTGTTACTTTCAGCTAATGCAGTTCTCGATGATGCCAAGGAGAAGTGTTACGAATTAAAAAACCTAATTTTATTGGGAACGAAAAATATGCAAACAAAAAATGAATAAGAATACGTGAAATTTATAATGGTTTACCCTTGATGTGAGAACTATGTCCACTTTCAGCCACTGCAGAATAATTCAAATGATGATGAATAAGTTATAAGAGAAAAATTACATACTCTCTTAAGAATTTTTCTCTAGCATCTCTTTCTCTCAATCTTCTAAGTTTTTCACTCTACAAAGAAAAGAACAGAACCTATCTAAAATAACAAGAATTGGCAACAAACCACAATAAATGTAAAAACTCACTTTAGTTTGCGTTACGATTTTTTTGCCCCGCACGAGGCCCCCGGAGTCTATGGGTGTGGCCGCGCCGCGCTTCTGTGGAATTCTTCTCCACGGGGGCGTGCTCTGCTGCTTCCCAATATGTGATTCCTTCGTTTTTTATCCTTTTCTCTGCAGTGCCACGATTCCCGAAATCCTCTGCGTGGGATTATTATTTGAAAGACGTTGAATTTGACGCCACACTTTTTAACAAGAAGCAACCGAGAAGCCAAATTGCGAGTACAAGTACGAGCACGCACAGTTTCAACATCATTCATTATATGTTTTTCCTCTAGAAAATTACATTTATTGAGTGAATACATTAGTATATTCTGAATATACGAGGAATCAAGTTAAGTTATATACTTGACAAAGGTGTATCTCTTCAAATTTTCAGAAGTTAAAAATAAGAAGTTTTAGAATTATAATAAGTATAACAAGCATTTTTCCTTCGGTCTCTCTAGTAGGCAAAGCATAGACGAAGCCCCTTGTTTATGATAAGTTTCTGATTCTTTCTCAGGTCTATTATGCAGAATGTTCTAGAGCAAAGGAGATGTTTCTCATGTCTAGAGCCATATTTTTGGCTTGTAGAGTGGATTTTGTCAGGTTTCTTGAACAATGCTCTTTCACAGGCATTTGTTATTTGCTACCAATTTTGGCTGTATCAAAATATGTTCATCTCATTTTTCTGTATTCATTGGTTCCTTCAGACAAGAAGAGCTTAGATGTTTTTTCCCTATAGCTTCTACATTTTGATATGCTAAAGATAGAAATTTTGATGGTTCTATTGTCTTATGTTTAAGATAAATTCGATGAAAGTATAATCCACAAATATAGAATCTATTACTCTTTTAACAAAAGTCAATGTTTTTTTTTTCAAAGACATTATTTAAAATATTAGAAGAAAAAAAGGTTGTTTGGATACATATGATAATCAAATAATAATCATTTGTATTTATTACAAATGAAGTTTTTCAAATAAATAAAATAATAAAACTTTATGATAAAATAATTAGAAGGTAAATCTAAATTAATCCTTGATCCAATTACGGACGCACAAGATCTAGAGAAACAAAGATCTGACTCCTGATAATCCGCACCCCACTCCTCGGAGCGGGCTCACTTAAAATAAAGGTGCAGACCAGTATTCAATCACTTGTCAATCCAATTGCTACTTTTATCAAATCACTTAATATAAGATTTCATCAAAGTTGACGGTTAAAAAGAATGATAACATGACCAATAAGGAAATATCATGTTTTGTGAATGGACATTACAATATCTACATCTGGAATAAACCATTACATCAAATTGAATGACGAAAAATTGAAAAGTCTAACAACATGATGCATTTCACTTGCTGGGATTATTAATATTCTTTCAAATGTTAACTCTGATGGGATATATAATACCGGCGTAACTTTTAAAAAATTTGAGAATCACATAAAACAACTTCTTTTGACAAGATATTCTTTGTTTCAAATTTTTGAGAAAACAAGGTCAACCTCCCATTAAAGTTTTTACCTTACACTAGTACAAAATGTGGATTCCACGACGGTTAAAAAACCGTAGTGGAAGAAGACCGACTTTTCACGACGGTTTTTTACCGTCGTATAATAGAATAATTGACGCGCGAGATCGGTGGGAGTGCTAATTTTTCATGACGGTTTTGGTGAAAAACGGTCGTGGAAGGTGGAGCTTCCATGACGGTTTTTGACCAAAACCGTCATGAAAATTTGGTATTTTTCAAAAAAAAAAATCTCCCGTAATTTCAATTTACCACGGGATGGCCAGTTCCGTATGTTATCCGTTACATCAAGGCCCTAATTACATACAATAATTGTTGTATA
>CAMOHE010050277.1:0-23700 GCA_946598075.1 Artocarpus hirsutus
CATTCCCGAATTCAAATCTTCAAATCTAA
Source organism: Artocarpus hirsutus (assembly GCA_946598075.1). Lineage (NCBI taxonomy): Eukaryota > Viridiplantae > Streptophyta > Magnoliopsida > Rosales > Moraceae > Artocarpus > Artocarpus hirsutus. The sequence goes on from CAMOHE010050277.1 coordinate 30, forward strand.
CATGTTTTCTCAATTCCCAGGCATGGATATTCATCATAAACAATAGAAAATCATAATAGAATACTCTTGAATGAATTAAAACAAGTTTTAAACAAGATTTTTACAAAAATCCAAAAATAGAGAAAATAGAAGAAAAATAAAAAATCTTGATTCTAATCCGTTTTTGAGGAAACGAAGTTTACATTCTAGCTAATCTAAGTCCATCTAACTTAGATTGAAGCTTTTCCAAGCTTAGAAACTCTAAAATTTCAAAATGCAAGAAAATCTTGAAAAATAGAAAAACTTTGAGTTTTAAAATCTAACCTCGAATCAAAGCTTGAAAACATTGTTTTTGTCGTTGAATCTTGTTCCCGAGCCTTCGATCTCCTAGCCCGAAGCTTGAAAACAAAATTTGTTTCAAAAATTTTGAGAGATTGAGAGAGAGAGTGAGAGTGAACGGAGAGAAACGAGAGAGAGAAGAGAGAGAGAGATGAGCGTGAGAAATGAAGAGAGAGAGAGGAAAAAGTGAAATAAATAGAAGAAGGGAGAGAAAAGTAGTTGCATAAAACTGTGTGCAACCACACTCTGTTTTCAAATCAAATAGTCTCTTTGAAAATTAAATTAACAATTAAAAATAATTTAGAACAATTAAAAATCATCAAAAAGCAATTAACACAAGGTTTCCACAAAAGTAATCAAATTAAGTTTAAAACACTTATCATGGCACACTAATTCACTATTTAACATTCTAATTTCATTTAATTAACTTCGGGGTGTTACATGTTCTCACAATAATATTATGTCATGTGTGGGTTAATTTTTGAGTTGGACTTCTATAACATCATCATGAGTTAGCTTGCTGGCTTCCCAGCCATTACTCGATTTCCTTGTGATGGCAAAGTGGTACTAAAATCGTAATTAAAAAAAATACCATGGTGTGACAATAAAAAATTAACATAAAATTGCTGTAATGTAAGTAGAATCCCTAGCATTATTATTTGATCAATTAAGAAACACCTATTAACTAAGGACTACAATACAGGTTTGGCACCGTCAATCAATATTTTGGCAGAAAAGGATAGTCCTTAATTAATTAACTTACTATGGCTGGCTTTTGAGAAATATAGGCTTAGCATAAACAACCAATATTAGGACTCTTCTATAAACATCTTTCACAAAAAAAAAAAAAAAAAAAAGGAAACACAGATAGAAAAATCTTATAAAGTACACCACGCCACAATGTTTTAAGATATGAAAACTGATAAGATGTTTGGCATGGTGGTTAGAACCATAAACATTGTAACATGTGAGAGTTTTATATTGTAACATTTTTTTTTTATTTTACTATAAGATATGAGAGATTTATACTATTCTTAACTGAAAAATTAGTTAGAACCAATTAATGCAAAACATGCCATAAAACGGGAGCAAACGGGAGCAGCTAGCTAGAGATCGAGATTAGAAAATGTCAAATAGTTCATTACATACAATTTATTGTTAATTGATCTTTTCTCAGATGATCATTTCATATTCATAAATGTACATACTATTTATGCTTGTCAACCATAGAAAGCATTGGGAAGATCTCATGGCCAGACTGGTTGGAGTGAATGGAGAATTAGCAGCAGTGAGAGAAAATCCTGAGGTCAGACCAGTCATTGTCAAGGAAGGAATGGAGGTAACCGCCGATTTTCACAACGATCGAGTCAGGGTTTGGGTTGATAAGAGTCGGGTTGTGACGTGGGTTCCTGTAGTTGGTTAGGGTTCATGATCATCAGAAAAGAAGGTGTTAAAGATAAGAGAATTTGATCACACCTTTACCCTGAACTTTTTATGATTTGGCATGTTGTTTTCCTTGAGTTTTTATTTTAGTAAATTACGCTTGTGTTTAATAAATAAATAAATATATATATATATACACACACACACTGTGCTATTAAATTGATGACAGCTATTCTAATTTGGACAGAAATACCTTTATACGTCTTATGAACTAGGAAGCATAGGTTTTTTTTCTTTTTTTTTTTTTTCAAATTTTAAACATCTTACCATAACTTTAAGGGGAATTGCAACATTTTAGTAAATTTAAAGTGTAATTTATCAAAATTAAAATTGAAGGGTAATTGGTCACAAAAAGAAAAATCAACGAAGTTTCATCTCATTTTCTTTCTGTTGCCATATAATAGGATATGAATTTCCTTTTAGTTATTGCTATTAGTTAGTTTCGCAAATTCTGCAATAAAAAAAAAGTTGAGTAATGAGAGGCCACTTGTTAAGTCACTAAAAATTCAAGAAGCAAAAGCACTAAAAATACAAAAAACAAATAAAAAGGCGGAAAAGCTTAAACATATTTTCTTATGTCACCATTCAAGAGGATTCATTAAATATACTGCATGACCACTCATGCTTGATCTAATAAAAAAATTTCAATAGCAAAGTCAAAATATTTTGTCCGTGAGTCGGGAGTCTATGGAAAAAAAAAAGAAGAAGAAGATATTTCCTTATTAGATGGGATAAGTTTAATTAAAAATTTCAATTATTGAGTTAATATATATTTTTTTTAACGACACAGAAGCGCAATTGAAAAATTGAAATCTTCAAACTATTTAAGTGTAAAATGAAGTCGAATGTTCAATGATTAAGTGGCGCCCCCACTTATAGATATGAGTCGCTGGCTACATATTTGTTATCAATTATCCCTTTTTTAAAAAATGGTAAGAAATGTTACTTTTTTAAAATTAATTGTAATAAATAATAGAAGTTGAAAATATTTGTAAAAAATATGAAATTGGTGTAAACAATTTATTTACCTCATTGTTTTGGTGTGTATAATCTTTAATTACAAGATTTACGGTGCAAATAATGTATTTACCCTGTGTTTAGAATATATTTATTTATTATTATTATTATTATTGTCATTGTTATTTCAAATTCTACAGTCGAGCCAGAAATGAAAAATTAGAATTAGAAAAATTAACCACCAGGCTTCGCGTGGAAAAACATAATCAGCCTTTACTAGGAATAACTTGTCAATTTAATAAAAATCTAAAGAACATGCAAAAACACTAAAAATCAAATAAATAAATAAATAAGCGACAAAGCTCCAACTTATTATTTTCCTTCCATTAGTATTATAGGTTTATTCCATTTATATGCAAGAGGATGCCTTGATAATTAAGACAATGTGCCTGAACTCATATGCCAATTGTGATCTAATAAATAAATTTCCTACTAGCTATTTGCTATTAATTAGCTTTCGCAAATTCTGCAATATCTAGCAAGAAAAAAAGTTGAGTAATTAAAATGAAAACAATTAATTATATAGCTAAGTCAGACTCAATGAGAACGGGAAAAAAAGAAGAAAGAAGAAAAAAAAAAAACTTGGTGGGGCTCAAGTTTTATCAAATATTTAATGCTGATTTGGTGCTTAGCCACTTGCTTTCTAGATAAAAACCACAGAGCTGAAGACATACTACCTATTTTGGGTAATCTGGATGGCCCGAGACCTATGTCGAGATTGAAAAAGCCCAATAAAAACCTGTCTCAAAAGAAATTCTAATAGAAAGACGAACTGATATAGTTCTCCAGAGTGTTGAGATAACTCAGGAAAGACAGGAAGACGAGCTGAAGGAATATCTAAATTTATTGAACCAGAGGTATATATTAGAATATATGAAATCAAATCCCTATTAAATTAGAGATTAGCGTGATCCATACAATAGATATAGAAGATCAAATATGTGACAAGTGGGAATAAAATCAAGAAAAGAATACTCTAGATTTACATCTAAATTATTATAATTTTATTATTTTGGGTATGTGAAGTTATAGCTACAAACAGGGGTGGAAAACCTTAGAGAAGGGACTCTTTTTTTGGGTCCTCTTACATTTTTGTGTTTAGAAGAAACAAAGAGAAGAAAAACTCTAAAATAAACATAGCTCATAGTAAGTAAACTATTATTATTTTTTGTGTTTTTTATTTTTCATACGTTTTTTCTTCTTTTACTTGCGTTTCTTCTTTTACTTGCGTTATCTATTCTGAGTGATTCGTAAGATAATTGTTAAACTAAAATGACCATCAACACTAACTTCATCAATGTTTCTCCTTAATAGTGAAAATCTACGAGGTTGATTTGAATATTTATTGCTGGCTTTTGCTTTAGATTGAACTAAATTCAAAGGTAATTATTGAGCCAAATTCAGAGTGTACGTTCCTACCGTCTTACGAGGCAACTACACTTTGGCCTGTAGTTAATTAATAATAATAAGCCATATTTTCTATTAGTTAGTTTAACAATACCTTGGCCAAATGATCACTCCCGCTGCATATGATAAGCTATCTAGTGCTGGACTTTCAATTTCAACCACGCTAACTAATTGATGAACTTTGGCCAGAAGTGCCATTATTGTTTTGTCTGAAAGTCAAACTATAGATCACGATGTGTAGTTTGACTTTGTACAATTTTATCATGAGCTGTATCTAAACAGCGACAGGGTAAGAAATTTTTGTCAAAGATATTGAGAAAACAATCAATATATTATATATTCAATTTTTTGAAGAAAAGCTCTTGTGCAATTTTTAACCCAATTCAGTCCTTTCTTTCACCTAAATGGCTTGACGGTATGGCTTTGCTCGACTTGACCGGATCAGCTACTTTTGCATTTGTTATGGAACCTTCCACCATACTTCTTGAGGTTATGGCCAAAGCAACCCTAAGGCATTCGAGATTTGTGTGGCCGAAGGAAAATATAGGAAACCATTAATAGGAGGTAGACCGGCGTGCTTTATAGATCTATACATGCTGCAAGGGCTTACTCGAACTTATGCTTTTGTGAAAAAGACTAAATATTGGTGACCCGGACGCAGGGCTTCTATTCATGCTCGGTATGACCCACGCAGCCTATTTTCCACACGATTGTGCTGCAGTTGATTAGAACTTAAAAGGGAGATGGGAGATGGGAGATGGGAGATGGGAGCTGGGAGCATTTGAATTAATATTCATGCTTGTTTAACATATATATAGGCAACGAAAAAATTGAAAGGACTTGAGCTCCTCTGCCAATACATTGCCTCTGTCTTTGTGTCTAAAGAACCTCATCATGGTGATCTGATCAACTTGGATTTTGTCTTATTACGAGAGTGGTTAGAACTAAAAAATGCTGATTTAAAAATTATAGCACGTAAGAGTTTTAGACTGTAGCAATTTTATATTTTTTAATGTAACATTGAGAGCTTTAAATTGTTTATTGATTGAAACTAACAATTTTAACGAAAATGTTAAACAAAGACTTAATATATAAGCCATGTTTAGTATTATTATTTGTATCTTTGAAAATATTTTTATACGTCTTTTGATGTAAAAATTTTAAGAATACTTTTTACATTGTTCTTAAAAAATTCTCATTTTTTAAAAGAGAATCATTTTCAATCGTTATGAAAGCACTATCAAATTGGTCCTAACTTTGCGATAAATTAACACTTTTCAATAATTTTCACCAACTCATAGCCTAAAGATTATTAAACTTCTTACTTAGCCACGAACGATCTAATTTGAGAGTACTTGCATTTGAACAGACGAATATGTCTAAAATTTTTATTTCAGTGCTATTCTATCAAATTAGGTATATGGACAGAACACATAACCCATTTTAGTCAACACCAACATAAAAACCTTCCATACTTTAATTTATATCCTTAGATGTAACGTGTCAAGTCTACTCTTGAGCCTAGGATAATAAGTCCCAAATGTAACACGTATCTAAATAAAGGAACATATGTAGATATATATATACATATATAGAGAGAGAGAGAGAGAGAGAGAGAGAGAGAGAGCCTTTTACCAATTCTCAAGAACTCCCTCAAACGATCATAGCAAAAGAGAGAAATGACGTCTGAATTTCCAGGTAAGTTCATATTCATGCATATAATCTATATTACATATGATCACAAATACTCAAAATCTGTACCTTTTTGATAGAGTACTACTGCAGAAAATAGTACTTAGTAATATTATAATGGGTATACTGTGTACATAATGATATTAATTATGCAAGGAACAAATTAATATGGTGTGCTAATACATATATATATATAAGTATATATTCATATAGGTAAGAACTCATGACCGGAGCTTAAGGGAGCAAATGGAGAAGAAGCAGCAAAGCAGAGAGAGGAGGAGAACAAGAATGCGGATGCAATAGTCATACGGGAAGGGACTCCGGTGACAAAGGACTTCAGGTTAGGGACCGCAGCGATGAGGCTTTGGGGCGGGATAGTCTTCTCATCATCAGCCCACCCCACGAACAAAAACAACCCCATTCCTGCTCCATCAACATGTATAAATTGGCAGGTAATGGGGCGGATTTTCCCATCACGGTTTAAGGATACTCATAGTATCTTGTTTACTTAATTAGTTATTTTTATAATAAAGTAAATAAATAAATAATTAAAACATTGACACACTGTATAAGACTATAAGTTAAAAATAAAAGAAAATTATTTTTTAAAATTTTATAAATATTATATAGTAAAAACATTTACTTAAATTATATAGTTATATTATAGCATATTATATGTAATATATTTAATTAAAAATATAACATAAATTGAATGGGACGGTTGGTGACCTTTTGTCACAATTCGTCTTTTTTGGACTGTGATAAACCTTCTTCTTACTTACGTATAGAGTAAAAACTTAGGAAATTTTTTTTTAAATATTTTATATATACTGATTTTAGCAACTTTCGAAATACAACATTTACATATATTTACATACTTTATTCTCTCTTACAATACTGTTTGCTAAACATTACGTTTCAAAATAACATAAAATGAGTTACAGTGGAAACTAAACTATGGCAGTATCCATACCCATTCTGCACATTACTCATCCCTCCACCAGCTCAACTATGAAATTATTTTGACATTCTTATCGGAATTCCTACAACATGAAATACTTAGTGAGCTTACGCCCAGTAAGTCCCAATACAGCCCACATGCACATTTAATAAAATGCATGGGTACACACCAATATACTTATAGATATTCATATTATAGCATACACACAGGTATTCACCTTGATATGCACACGGGTATACATATCATACATCATATTCTATACCTATAATTTCATACTGTAGGTGGGATGGGTACTTACTTGGTTCGGGTGCTGAACACTTTGACCTCAGTTCCTTGTTTCCTAGTCCTCCTAGGATCCTGTTTGGCCAATTACAAAGCTATTAGCCAAGTTTCACTATTTCCTCTATATCTCAATGCGAAACGATCGTAAATTAATAAATCGAGTTGCATAATTATAAACAACTCTGCTAATCCCAGTTTTCTTACTTTTATCTAACTCTACCCTATCGTCTTTAACGAAGGGCGAAAATTTTTCTAATTATCATTTTTTATTCCATTTGGGGACGTTTTAGTACGATTCGGTTTACTCGAAAAAAAAAAGATGATTTTGCTCTCGGTGGGCTTCATAACTTCCTAAGCTTGATTTCGCTATTTTAACAAAAATAGTTGCATATTGACCTTGGAATGATACCCTAAGGTGTTGGGTCTCTTCATTTAACATCGATGCCCCATTTTATTGAAACTTTGTTATTTTGCCCATTAATTGAAAATTTTTGACAATTTTACCCCTGGGACTAAAATTAATCTCTTTAAACCAAAATTTTCTATTTTTCACAAGGATCATTTTTGCCCAAAGTACTATATTCAAAATCCTTTAGAAAAATGACATTTTTGGCCTTTTAAAATTTTTTTCAATTTTAATAAATTCTTGTAAAATTAAAATCTCACAAATGGTTGAGATTTTCGACGAACTGTTTTAGATAATTAACAGTTTCATCGAGATCTATAACTTTTATGTTTTAACTTTTTTAAAATTCTCACTACACAGGAGTGTTTTTGGGTATTTTTCAATTCTACCGAAAAAGAACTTTTTCTTGTAATTTAGTCCTTGGATTATTTTTGAAAAAATCTGTTTTAAAACTGCCTTCTAGCCACTGTACAGGCAGATTCAATCTTTGCCTATACCATTTTCATGCTCAAATACCATTTTTACAAAAACTAACATTGAAATTACAAAAACATCCTATTTTGCAAAAACTAACATTTTGCACATCCAACCATTGATTTCCACAATATCAACATGCCATAAACATGTATCTATAGAATTTAACCAAAAATTTGTTCAAATACCCACATACTTTTGAAAGAATAAAATCAAAACAAAATTACACAAACTTTAACTTTAAGAAATCAAACTTAGCCAAATTGAAAACTTTGTGCTTCTAGCCTTCCAAAGCTCCTTTGAAACCTTTTTCCTAGGTATTTTTCATGCAAAAATACCATGAATCAGTTTCTCCCTTAACCAAAAAAAAAAAAAAATGCTTTGAAAACTTGATAAAAAATTTATGTTTTTACCTTAATCTTGGTAAAATTCCTTGAACTTTGCCTCTTAAGCTTAATTGGGGCCAATTTTGTAAAGAGATGGAATTGAGATTTTGGGAAGGCTCTCTAATGGTGGCAGTGGGGTTGGAGGAAGAAGAAGTGAAATTTTTTGGGCTAAATTTGCATTTAATTCATGCTTATCCCTTATGATGACTCACTAAGTAATCTGTTGGTTCACCTAGGTGTCTTGGTGTGATTGGGCCACCTTTCATGGCATGGTGGCCCAATGAAATCCAATTGGGTGTCCACTTGATGGGCCCTAAAAATTTATACTGTGTAATTTTCACTACACAGTATTTTTTTACACTGCCGTGGTAAAATCAGTGCAAAACATATCCTTAGACTGTATAAAATATTTTACTTGCCTTTGGTGGATTTTTGGAGGCTAAACGTAACATTTTCTATATCTATGTTTTCACTTAGCAGTATACTTATACTGTTTCGGCCTCCTTTTCCCACTGAGTTAGGGTTTTGGTGGACTTTATGTCTTATTTATACCCTAATTACTCATCCTTTTATATCATAATTTTACAATTAATTGTGATATAAAATTTATTTTATGGATATTATTTACAAATTCTTGAGTATTTAAACTCATAATATTTGTATTAACAATATCCAACATTGCATCACGTTCATAGTGAAATTTTCAATTAATACTGTTTATTTATACATGATCATAATTTTTACAAAAATTACAATTTTTAAAGGTAAATTTATTAATTAAAACTAATTAAATATTAGATTTTATTAATAAATTTACCTGATCATTACACCTTTATACATGTTCTCGTCCCATAATCCGTAAAAGGTTACAGAATTAACTTTATAGCGAGGTTTTTTCTATGCTTTATTTATAACGGGTCCCATAGGTAAATGAATTTGTGGATAAAATTGCCATCTCTACTTCAGGCAGAGCAGGGTTTGGGTTGGGTTAATGATTACGGCGGAGTTACTCGAGCTCCCAAGATTAGCTAGCTGGCTCAGTTCGATATATATATACACACACACACGCATACATACCTGTATATATATTCGCTTCATGTAGATGGCGAAAGACATATAATTGTGTGAAATGAGTTGCTTAATTATATATATATATGTTAGTAGACCTGCCTCCATTGATAAGAAAATAATATTTGTCTTTGCATTTTTTTTTAATTCCATGTGAAACTTTTTTTTTTTTTTTTCGATTAGTGGAGAAAGGAAAGAAAAAGGTCCATTAAACTAAACCTAAAAGGCCCAATTAACAAAGTAAACCCAAATCCAAAGTAAAAAATAAAAAATAAACAAAAAATCCTAAGTGGTTATTAAGTAGAATCGATGTACTATTCTAATTAGCCTACTAGGCTCTTTTTTCCCCAGAAGAAGTAAGATGTCTTCCCGTCGACGTTGTGGAAGTATTAATTAATCGAATTTGAGATATATATTCATGAGTTCAATATACGCCAGTCCATAAATATATACGACATATTGCTTTCTGAAAACTAAAAACGACAATGGTTTTTTTTGCTAAGAAAACGACAATGACTAGATGCTCGTTCAAAAGCATATACGGCACGTCGTTTGTGCCACCGTTCAACATAAAATAATTACCGTTAGACTATACTTCGGGCCGTAAGAACTTAGAAGTACCCAACATTGGATAATAGTGTGATCACGATTAACATATGTCTAATATATAAAAATGGGTTTATTGTAGGGAAGAACTCATGGCCGGAGCTTCCGGGAGCAAATGGGAAAAAAGCAGAGAAACTGATAGGGAACGAGAACAAGAATGTTGATGCAATCATCGTACGTGGAGGGAGTTCTGTGCCAGAGGACTTCGGGTGCGACAGGGTTTGGCTTTGGGTTAATCACTGTGACATCGTCACTCGAGTTCCAGGTGTTGGCTAGGCTCAAATAATTTGGAACCACTCGGTATCTATATAGATACTGTGTGTGTGTATTTATGCGTGGTCATTGTAATAATTTCCAAAAAACACATAATTGTTGCTCTAAGAAAGTCAACAATCAATTTTATTGAAATGATTGTGGTTTACTAGTTAAATGATCTCTCGGAGACCTTTGTTACCTTTTTAATTTTTGAATGACTACAATAATTGTCAGTTAACTGTGATAATATATATATATATATATATATATATATATTTGTTAGAGTATGGTGACCCGATAACAATCGTTGGAGGCAGGCTGAAGAATCACATTAGGAATTTTGACAATCACCTTCTTTGTGGCCTTTGGCAGCATTGAAGGGGGCTGGGTCATCGATGGTAGTGGGAGGCTGGGCGGTTGGTGAAGGTGAAGAGATTGGCAGTGGAGATCAGCGTTGGAGGCTACCAATGTGGCAGGCTGTTCTCCAAATTTTTGGGCTTGGGACTTTTCCATTTTGGTTAGGAGTTGAAGGGGTTAAGACGTAAAGTTAATTAGATGTGTGGTTGAGACTTGTTGGATAAAAAATAATATTTTTTTAAATATAGGATAAATATTATAATGGATTAATCGTATAACTATATCTCATAGTTTTTATTATTTTTTAATTTGTCTCTCTGTTTTAGAAATTACAAAGGTATCGTTTAAATTTGAAAAAAAAAATTGTTTCATTTTCATCCCTTACAGACTATTTTGACTTAGAAAAATATAGAGATAAAATAGAAATACTCTTAACTAAACTTAATTTGTTTGTGAAATATTGTTTCTTATTGAAAAAAATTTAAACAAATATATTTTAAAATTTAAAAAGTCATAAAACTTAAGATATTTTTTTTTTGAAATGTGATGATTTGTTTTAGGAATTTTTTTTTATGTTTTTATGATATAAAATATTTATCATATTATTTAAGGATAGTCATGCTATGTTGCCTAATTTTTTCTATTTATCTAAATGAAATTAAAATAACTCTTTAAAATTTTAAAGATATCTTTGTAGTTTCAAAGAACGAAGAGATAAATTAAAAAATAGTTAAAACTAGAAGATACAATTATGAAATTAACTTATACTATGATTATAAAATTTAAAAGAATGAGTGTAATTAAATGTGATAGTCCCCATATTTGTTTTTATGGATAAGATCATTTTAAACCATAGATTTTTAATCTAAAGGCTCAAAAAGCACTCTAGCTTCATCTGTGGAGAAGACCAAAACTTTTCTCTTTTTAATTACCAATTATGCAAGAAAAACTTTACTACCAACTTCCCATAATCTTAATCAGTAATTAAATACTTACGGGTTCTAAACTCGTTTTATTTTGTTTCCTTTTTATAATTTGAGTCGGATATGAGACGTTTGGTGGGTGCCAATATTAGCTAGTTGGTTGCTTTCTGTTACATTCTTATATATATAGAAATTAGATTTAATAGAACTTAAAGCATTTTTCCTCTACAACAACAACAATAATAATATGTACACACTAACAGTAACCAGGAAAATAATAATATACTCATTATATACAATTTTCGTAGTAATTGGTGAAAAGGGTTATGGCAGTTGCTTGCTGGAGTAAGCAAGTGGAGCACGTAAGTGTTGGCAACAAAATTTGTTACGAAACTTCCTTCAGGAATTACTGGAGTCAGAGAATTTCTATACATATTTTTTAATAAAAAAAACGTAAGGACTAGTTATACAATCATACCTCTTAGTTTTAACTATTTCTCACTTTGTCTTTATGTTATTGAAAACTATAAATATATCATTTTAATTAAACGAATTAATTTCAATTTCATCTTTACGAGTGGAAAAGATTGGACAAAATAATATAACTACTTTAAGCAATTATAAAAAATATTTCTAGGCTTAAAAACATATAAAATCTTAAAAAAAAACTTCTCATGATAAAAAAAACCTTAAGTTTTATGTTTTTTAAATATAAAAATATTTTTTTAAAAAAAATTCAAGAAGTAAAATATATTTTAGAAACAAATTAGGTATAATAAGAGTATCTTTATCTTTTCTCTATATTTTTTATCAAAAAAATTCTACAAGAGATAAAATTGAATCAAGTTTTTTAAATTCAAATGATATATTTGTAGTTTTTGAAAACGGAAGGATACATTAAGAAATAATTAAAACTAGAACGTAAATTTTATAATTAGCCCAAAAACGTAATTTCTTTAAAATGAATTAAAAAAGATATCTATCGATAAGTATTTACGTTTGAACCATCAAATTTATAGAAAAATAATTTTAACCAAATCTAATAATTTGATGACGCATGGCAATGGTGCATTTTCTACCATAGTAATTTCTTAAGAAAAAATTGAAAATGCCGGGAAATGAGATCAGTAATGTGATACCACAATATATATTCGAAATTATTTTTAAGTAATACAAGTATATAACGTGTAAAGCCTTTTTGCCGTCACTTTTGATAAGCAGGTTAGGTATGCAGAGTATTCCGTTTGGGTGCTTCTTCCGCGTTCTTGAGCTCTGCAAAGACAGCCAAAACGACAAAAAAAGCTGGCCAACACGTAAATAGCATCCATTTCGACACTAAGCCGACAATCACATCCCAAATTGCACGATATGTTACCTTCGACACGCGCGAGTTGCAGTGTTTTTTCCCCGGAAAACGCTGAACAAGCTTAGCTTCAAAACCTAGTAAGAGTCAAAATTAATTAATCAAAATTATTGAATGGAGTTTGCGTACTCGTTTTGAATGTTAATGCTCAATGATAATAAATTGTTTTTGGCTAATGGACAAAGATGTGAAGCAGAATATTATTATATATCTCTCCTCTAGCATGCATGATAAATTTATCAGAAATGGAGGTGGGATTCCATCTCCGTGTTCATTTTTATTATTCACCTAAGACGTACGCCACAAGAAAGGCATTTTCTTCAATGAAAGAAAGTGCATCATCAGTTCCTAAATTATATATTTTGGGAAAAGATAGTTTTTTGTTCTGTTTTAATTTGCGTTTAAAAAAACGCCATTTGCTACCTGAATGTCATTTTTAGGACATAAATCAATCTTTATACCCCTCAATTAATTAAGCTAATATTTTATAAATATTCTAAGTATATATTTTAAAAAATTAATCATAGGAAAATACGGTGACATGTGGCAACATTTAAATATAGAAAATGACTCTAAAATTTCTATTGAAAATATCATTAGTAGTTACTATTTAATATTTTTTCAAAGTAAAGTTACTAACTAAGAGTCCGTTTGGTTGATAGATTTGAATAGAGAATTTGGATGAAAATTTAAATTTTTATAAGAGAAAATACTGTAGTAAAATGATTTAAATTGTGGTTAAAATCACGGACCAAACGGGCTCTAAAAACACGAATATCGTCATGGCTGTCAACATAGAAAACGCCAAACGGCTTAAGAAAGTATACAGGGCTCAGTTTTAAAAATGTCGATGTAAACACTGCCTTTACTTTGGCGGGCGATTAAAAGAAAGGCTAATATATAAGGCAAACTATACGCGCACTGCAATAAGAATTTCTATTCTATCAAAACAGAGTAAGGATTAATTTCCCATTGACGTAAAAAGTAATATTTAATATCCCAAAGTAATAAGGCAGAATTCCTCTTTTTTCCCCAAACAAGCAAGAAGGCAGAATTCATCACTCTGGGCAAATTATCATATGCAATTAAATGATATATAATATGATATTATTGCGAAAAGCCTTACTACTTTAATAATTTCATATAAATAAAATAAAAAATAGTATTGCTTTTTCATTTTTTAACCTACTGGCTATAAGTAACCACTAAATCATTTTAAAAAAAACCGGCTCGCGCGTTAATCTTCACCTTCACGTATGATATTCTTGCATTTTCCTCGCAAGAGAAGATTGATAGCAATTGGATTAAAAGTGGAACTTTAATTCCTCAATGATTTGGTGATGGCCATGCATGAAAATAACATAATTAAGTCTAAAGAGTTTAAAAACACCCTTTTAATTCGTAATATTAATATTATTATCCTCTTTGCGTGCGCCGACTTAATTTGTATTGCGCGTTTTTATCGTTGTAATTGCCATACAATTTCAATAATCTCTTTTCATGGTAAATCCTGCGAAGACTTGAAGTTCTCAGTTGTTAACTGCCATTTTTCTTCCTTGCACATACCTGATATTACACACCCCCCTCTCTCTCTTTCTCTATATATATATATATATGTTTTTGTATATCAATCCAAATTCAAAATATTTCCAAGTCTAATACGAGCTTCTCTTCCCCATTAAAAGATCTCCCGACGTTTTCTTCTCATCTTTTTTTTTGTCCTCTATAGGAAAAAAAAAAAAAAACCAGCTTCTCTTCCCCATAAAAAGATCTCCAAACGTTTTCTTCTTCTTATCTTTTTTCTTTTGTCCTCTATAGAAAAATAAAATAGGAAAAAAACCCTTGATCTTGATCCTAATATATAGAGTTCATACAATGTACGTGCTGAAGAAAATTTTCACCAATAATGTCACAAGCGCAACCAAAGTTGTGGTGCTTCTGTTCCTGATTTTTCTGGCTGCCAAACACGATGATATTATTCCTTTGGCTGCAGCAGGCAGGCCTCTGCACTTTTACAATGAAAAGTACCAAAAGGTTAAGCAGATGCTTGGTGCAATTCAAGCTCCGAAGGCTCCGAATTCGACAACGTCTCGGAACAAAAATACTCCTTCCACTCCCAACCCCAGCACCAACCTGCCATGCACTGGTGCCGCTCCCCACTGCCCGCCGCGCCACCTCTGAAATAGTCCGTCTCATCAGCTTTTCACCATGCATGCTCCTTCAGGTTACTCAACGGTATTACATATATAGGCTCTAATATATACATATTAATTACTACATATATGTTTGTATATATAGGTTTTTGTATGGTCTTCTAGCAAGACTGTGCGTTTTGCATATTTATTCAGCATATCAATGATGTTAAAATTAAAGATGTAATGCTAATAAATTTATTGACAGTGTTACATGCATATAGACTAAATCTTATATTAGTCCCTTTAATTCTATCTGTTGTATAGACAAGCTCATATCATATATATATATATATATATATATATATAATAATATGATGATTATCATTGATGTGTAATTTAAATAATTGTAAGAATGTAATACAATAATTTGTTTATAATTTCATTAATTTATCAATTTTTTCTCCTCTTCTTTCGGATGTAAAAAGATTAGACCTTTTCAAGCATTTTTTATTTCCCTTTTCGTTAAATATGATGATCAGAATTTTCCACGCATTAGTGCTTAGTACTTCCTCCAATTACTCAACACCTTTCCTGGAAAATATTATTTGCGAGTACGAAACCACGGCCATGCCGACTCATGTATAATACTAATATATAATATCAGTGAGAAGCCTATAAACGTCTAGTAGGCATTTCTTATGGTATTAATTATCAAGCACACTATCTTTAGGACGAAGTATCCAATATGTAATATAATAGGGTTATTTTACCTTTTAAAAACATGTATTTCAAGTTTATTCAAATATTATATCTTCAGTTTTTGATCTCAGCGAATATATATATTTAGATTAGATTTGATACACAAATAACTATCTTTTCTCAACTAATCTTCAATTTTAACCTAAAAAATTACCAAATATACTCTAAACTTGAAAAATATATTGCGTTTGACAAACTCAGTTCTAACTCATCGGTTTTAACTCAAACAGTGTAAAGCTCTCACATATTATAGTTCTTTTATTCTAACTCTCGGTTCCAACTTCCTTTCCAAACACCCTCTAAGAGAACTTTAAAAATTAAAAAAAAATTATACTAAAGTTTTTTACTTCAAAAATATATAGAACACCCTAATTTTTGAAGTGTTTTGCATGTTTTTGTTTTTTCTTCTTTTTCAAAGTTTTTATTTTTACTGTTTTACTTAAAGACAATTTAGTCATTTTTAAGGTTAAAATTAATTAGCAACTAAGGAAAGATATAGATTTATGTATTAGATCTAATTTAAAGGTATATGTTTGATGAAATAAAAAACAAAAAGGTATTTTTTTTTAATCTAAAATAAAAGATATAAAAGATAAATATCCTGCGTTATATTTGTTCGCAGTAAATGTTTGTGTGTTTGTTTTTAAGGTAGTTCGTACTAAAGGAAATACAATTGCGAACAATCACCACTATAAATATCAACACTATATTTGAGGAAAAGAATTGTAAGAACAACATGAGAAAATTTGTCCCATTTTACTTTAATACATATGTTGAGGTATTGGGTTCCCCGGCCAGAGAGGCCTAACTTGGATTTGCCTCTAGTGAAGGAGCACGTCCCCTAGGAGTTGAACCCGTTTCCTCTTAAATAAGAGAGTCTTAGGGTGTCCCCTAGGTACTAATCCATTCAATTTGGTACTTGGGGATACCTAAGACCCTCTTATTTAAAAGGAAATGGGTTCAACTCCTGAATAATGCGCTCCTTCACTGAAGGCAAATCCGAGCTGGGTCTCTCCCTGAGCAGGGGCCCTCTCGGCAATACTTTCGAGGTGCCCGCACAGGCTCCAGCCGGGGAACCTAATATCTTAACAACATATATTATAAAATAAACATTTGATACAGATCACATTAAAATAAAAAAAAAATTATGAATGGAGAGAGCTTGATAGAGATCTCACAGACAGTTAAAGAGAGAACTATATCTTTGAGATTTTTTTTATGCCCCACAAATTCTTACCGGCCGAAAAAAAAAAGTTCATGAAGGATCCTGGGCCTCTGGACTTGGGCCTAAAAACTAGCCCATTTCATTGTTTATTGAAGCGATTTATACAACTGACCCAAAAACTATTTAAAAATATGCTACAGTAGCATAACTAAAATTTAATATTCATGTCAAAATACCTTGAAATTAGACATTAGCAAATGCTATATTTATATAATAAACGACTCATTTAGAACCGGAAAAACATGTTAGTTATGTTAGTAAACATTATTTTTATCGTGTAAATATGATATTTACATTTTTTTTGCTAGATATACTTAAATGTTTTTATGTGAGTGAAACAGATTGAATGTTATTGGTAAATGTTACATTTAAATGGTAAGTAACTAATTTACAACTTACATATAATATTTTACATGTTTTTATATATAAGTCAAACAGATTGGATATTATTGATAAAAGACCAATTTAAAACTTACATATGATATTAACGTATTCTTACATATAAGTCAAACACATTAAATATTATTGGCAAATAAATCATTTGTATGATAAACAACTTATTTACAACTTACATATGATATTTATATATTCTTATATATAAGTCAAACAGATTAAATATTATGGTAAATGTTATGTGTACATGATACATGATTCATTTATAACTTAAAAAAAAAAGATCCGGTTCTGTTAGTAAATAGAACATTTACTATGTAAATGCGACATTCACCAAGTGAATGTAAATATAACACTGAAAATATATTTGGTATTGTTAAATATAATGTGACGACATGACAAGATATGATATTTTCTACAATTATTTTATTTTATGCTACATAAATCAATTTAAATTTTATTTTTGTGACATACATATATATATATATATATATATATGTAAAAAGCTTGCTTTTCTTTGCTAGTAAAATTCTACCCTTTCCCAAAAATAAAATAAAAAACTCTCCTAGGAGCACATTAAACTTGAAAGACTCCGGTCCAAAAAAAAATAAAAAATAAAAATTGAAGACGCCATCGCTCTCATCCTCATTGGTCTAAAAAATGCTGTTTTCATTTTCCTTTTTGTTATTTTATTTATTTATTTATTCGTTTTCATCTGAGTGGTCCAAACAGAGACCGAATTACATCTTGAAAATAACAATAAAAATAACAAAAACATGGCTTTAAAAAATGACCCTTACAAATCAATCTTTCAAAAAATAAACAACCCTTGCAATTCGAGATTCAGATCTATCTAAAATCCGAAGCCAAACTTCCTTCTTGGGTTTGTTCGTTTGTTCTACCGCGCTGAAATCCTACAACTCTGTATTCGAAGCTTAAGATTCGATCAAAGACCCGTAGTCGGTTCAGGTAATTAAATCTGTATTACACTCGTTTCTTCTTTTTCTGGATTTTGGAGAATCTGGGAAACCAATTTTGGTCGCTATAAAGGCTTTGTGAGCTTTAGCGACTATCTGAGTATTGTACTTCGGAGAACTTTTTGATGATTTGATAGATGGGAAAGCCTAAAAATTGGGACTTTGTCGAGTTTGATGGTGATTTTGGTGAATTATTGGATTTTTGAGCCGTAGAAGAAGGTTGATTTTCTTTAATGTATTTACTTGGTCTGTGTAATATCTGAAATAGGTTTTTTAATTGGAAATTTAATTATTAGCAAGGACTTTTCAGTTTCATCATAGGTTTGGATAAAGATTAATTAGAAGGGTAGATTTGAATTTCAGAAATTTCTTGGATTGTCTGTTGTATTAGAATTTAGAGGTTTTTCAAGAAGCTATATTTTTTTTTTTGGGTTGTTAACTTGGAGAATTCTGAGATATCTGTGAGAAAGTAGTGGAAGGAGCAAGATGAGTGAAAAGTTTTGGGTGAATGTAGAAGACAAGGTCATGGTGGAATCAGTACTGGGTGCTGAAGCATACCAGTTCTTGATCTCATTGGCTTCCGACAACGTTTTGTCGAATTTCGTTATGCCGGTCAGTGATTTGGGCGTTCAGCAGGGGCTGCGCAAACTGGTTGAAGGGTCCAATTGGAACTATGCCATCTTCTGGCAGGTTGTGAGCTTGAAATCCGGTGGGTCGGCCCTGATTTGGGGCGATGGACACTGCAGGAATCCCAAGGATATTGGTGGAACTGCAGATAAGATATCTAGGGAGGATGGTAGTAACTTTGAGGGTGGCGAGAAGGAGGTGGTGAGGAAACGGGTGCTTGAGAAACTCCATGCATGTTTTGGCAGGTCGGATAAGGATAATTTCACGAAGAAACTAGATAGGGTGTCAGATTTGGAGATGTTTTACTTGACTTCCATGTATTTCACATTCCAACTTGATTCACATTGCGGTCCCGTGGAATCGTACAAGTCTGGTAAAGCAATTTGGGTTTCGGATGCTTCTAGTTGCTCTCATCATTACCGAGCGAGATCCTTTTTAGCAAGAGTGGTTGGATTCCAAACTGTAGTGTTTGTGCCCGTGAATTCCGGAGTTGTGGAGCTTGGTAGCATTAAGTCCGTACCAGAAGAACAGAGTATTGTGGATATGGTCAAAACTACATTTGGGACTGGGGTTTCTAGTTCCTCACAGACAACAAAGGCATTTCCGAAGATCTTTGGGCATGAACTAAGTCTTGGGGGTTCGAAATCGCAATCTGTGAACATTAACTTTTCTCCCAAGGTGGAAGAAGATTCAGCGTTTCCTTTAGATTCCTATGACTTGCAAGGTCCTTCTAATGGTTGCCAAAGTGACTCGAACGAGATAAAACTGTTCCCGCAACTGAACCCGATGATTGTCGGGGGTTTCAACGCCCAAACTAGAGTTTCAAGTGTGGATCTACCCAAGGATGATGCATTGCCTCAGCTTGATGAGCGGAAGCCAAGAAAGAGAGGGAGAAAACCGGCAAATGGAAGGGAAGAACCACTGAATCATGTGGAAGCAGAGCGACAGAGGCGTGAGAAGCTTAACCAGCGTTTCTATGCACTAAGAGCTGTTGTTCCCAATATCTCAAAGATGGATAAAGCCTCTCTGCTTGGTGATGCCATTACTTATATCACAGATCTCCAGGAAAAGATCAGGGTCTTGGATAGGGAGAAACAAATGGTGAACAATCCGCAGCAGTTCTCAGTGCCAGAGATTGATTTTCAACCAAGGCAAGAAGATGCAGTGGTGAGGATGAGCTGCCCATTGGATTCTCACCCGACCTCTAGCGTCATCAAAACGTTTAGGGAGCATCAAATATTAGCCCAAGAATCCGACGTTTCCACAGTCGAGGACAACAAAATCGTCCACACATTCTCCATCAAAACTCAAGCTGGTGACGCCGAGCAGTTGAAGGAAAAGCTGCTGGCTGCTTTTGCAAAATGATCAGAACATAAACATGTTTGTGATGAGAATATTTTTTCGTTAACTAACCGATCAACATCTTTTAGCTAACATAAACGTGTTGTAATCTAGTTTTCTCAACTGTTGATTGGAACTTGTTTAGCTTTCCATCTCTCTATTTACTTTGGAAATTTGTACCTGTTGATTTTGCCCTTCTTAGAAAACTTAGCCAAAAAAAAAAAAAAAAGTGCAAAATATGAGTTCACGGTTAATAATCTATGGCTTTATTTTGTTTTCATTTTCTTGCTGTACGTACATATGATATAAGAAGTATGTAATCTGCATCAAAAAAAGTGCCCTTTTCTTACCCCCCCCCCCCCCAAAAAAAAAAAAAAGAAACAAAAAAAGCGAAAAATGAATTCAGCAACATTGTCTGTGTTCCATCAGGTTTATCCCCCGTTATGATCAGGAAAATATTGTGATCCACATACGTTATATCATTCAACAATGAATTCTAAAAGCCAAAGATTGACAAATTATATGAAAAAAAAAAAAAAAAAAAATCCTTGAGTCACAAATGATCTGTTCCAAAGTACACTTGGCTTTCTCATTGGAAGTCTTACCCTTGGTCAGCAAGAAATAGTCATTAACAAAGAAAAAGTAAACTCCTCGTCATGCATGAAAACAGAAGAAGTTGAGATCGGATCAAGTACGATCTCAACTTCTTTTGTCGCACTAATATAACGACATTTAAGTCATACATTGTCCTCTTTTGCGTCACAATCATGTCACGCTAAATACGTATTTCTTTTAATTTCCATGAAAAACTAATGTTGAATTTTACACCTTGTAACCTTCCTGGTTAGTCCATAAGGATCAGATTGCCACATGTAATAATGAAAATGCACTCTTATGGTCATTTTGCTAATTATTGAAATTACTAGAAAGGTTTAACGTGACTATTATATAAAAGAGAGTAATCAAAATCGGTGTTATCTTTAAAACATTTTTATTAGTGCTGCAAAAAATATTAAAAAAGAAAAGAAAAGAAAAGAAAAAAAAACACATGATCACGTTAAATGACTTTGACGAGAGGTTATTCTCTCTCGCATCAGTATTCAACTGGCCAGAATTATGGTAAAGAAATTTATGACCTCACAAATTTACAAAATACATATTATATTTGTCTGTCTATGATTTCTTCAGGGCTGACGTTAAAAAGCAACATGCGACCAAAAGAGATGACTCATCCTTGATTAGTCTTGGTCACAATCAACCAAATCATACGGGCATACTTTCTAATCCATAATATATTGCTCCAAAAAAAAAAAAAATTCAAATTTTCCCCAAAGTTTCAAAATTTTTGATTCCACAATAAATACACCAAAAGTTGATCATAATATACTTGCACAAACATCAAAATCCAACACGTCCCCTACAAAATGAGACTCGGTTATGGGCACCAAGCCAGCATGTTTTGATTAGTTCCACTCTTCATCATAATTCATAACCAAAAAAATAAGGTTCAAACTTTCAACCCATATGGCTCAGTCAAGCCATACCGGTCAAACCGTTCCCTTGGAGAAAACTCTTCATCTTTTCAGACAGCCAAAAAAAAAAATCTCTATAAATAACATCACTTGCCTTCACTATAGCAACACCAATTTCAGTACTAAACATACCAAAAAGAAAAAAAGAAAAAGTTTTCCACTTTGTTTGCAAAAAAGAAAAGTGACAACTTTATTTTTTAAGATATTATCAAAAATATTCATGGGGTTTTCTCAGAGGAGAATTATCTTCACAGCTCTCTTGGTTTTGGCCATTGTGTTTGCTTATGCGACGGTAGGGGAAATGAGGAGATTGGGAGGAGATGAGGAATGGTTGCAGCAGCTTGTGATTCAGTCCCTTCCAAGGGGAGAAATAATTTCTTCTCCCAATCCATGCAACAACATCCCTGGTCGGAGCAAGGGTAAATGCTGATGATCATCATCACTTATTATTTGCAGAGAAATTAAGATCGTAATATATATATATATATATAGCTTTCTGACGTGCTAATTATAGGCTCAAAGCAAGAGAGCCTTTAAATATAGTTGATAAAGTATAGTTGTATACAATAAACACATTTGTTTTGTAATTATTTTTGTTGCTTGGGGAGCGACCATGTGTGTCACAATATATTTTGGTTGCGAACTCCAAGCAACTGATTTGTTGTTACTGGAAATTTTTTTACTTAATGAAATTATTACTTATTATTCTTTCTATATATATATATATATACACTCGATCGATGGTAGGGCCGGTAATTTGGGTCACGACACGATGACACGACACGAACCCGACACGAAAAATGCGAGTTAGGGTTGGAAATATAGGCCTCGGGTTGAAATTGGGTCGAACCTGTCTGACCCGCACAAAAAAACGGGTTGGGTTTGGGTCGACTCGAATCAACCCGAAATAACCCGTCAAAAACGTGTCGAAATTATGTTTACCCAAAAATTGACATGAAAATTGTTAATCAATCCGTGTAACCCAAATTAAACTCATGTGACCTTAATGCAACTCATATAACCTAAATTAATTTTAATGTGTCAAATTAGTCTAATATTTGTTGTATTTTCAACTTGACATGATTCTAATTTCTAGCATATTTGTTTTTATTAAACTTATACAAAGTTTTGTTAACTTTTTTGATGGTTTTATTTTGTTGGGTTATTTTTTATTTTGTAGGCTTATTGTTGAATTTATCGTGTTGCGGGTTTATTGGGTTTAACGGGTCAGTGTGTAGTGTCAACAAGAAAATGCACAAAGTAACATATTGGCGGGTTGCACAGATCGGGTCAAGTCAACCCGTCTACATGTTAGGTCGTGTCCGTGTTGGAC
Organism: Artocarpus hirsutus; assembly: GCA_946598075.1. Classification (NCBI taxonomy): domain Eukaryota; kingdom Viridiplantae; phylum Streptophyta; class Magnoliopsida; order Rosales; family Moraceae; genus Artocarpus; species Artocarpus hirsutus. The sequence goes on from CAMOHE010050277.1 coordinate 23,310, forward strand.
TTTTTTTAACCTGTCGGGTTTGGGTTGGCGTGTTAGCTGTTTAAATAAAGGCTTAATCCGACCCGAATCTGACTCGTGGACCTAAATTGCCAACCTTAATCGATGTATGGGTGTGTGGAAGTTATAAATTAGAATACTCTTTTTTCTATAGGTAAATAATCAGTTGATTCTTAACTTTTTCAAAAAGTTGCAATTTAGTTTCTAATTTTCTTTTTCAATTTAACTAGATCTAACTTTTTAAAAATGGTACAATTTGATCCCAATCATTTAATTTTGGACGAAAAAATTTGTTTGACTTCAATATTTAATGAAAATTACCAAAATAACCATTCAAACTAATTGATACATTAAAAAAAGTATTTTCTTTCAATTTTTTAACTTTTGTTTTTCT